>JAXBDA010002504.1:0-42018 GCA_036023075.1 Gaultheria prostrata
TTTGAGGCCGGCCGGTCCACTGATCTTTTTGGAAAATATTTTCTTTTCTCTGGAGGGAAAGGAGTTTTGACTCGAAAATTGTTCTTTTCCTTACACAAAAATTCCCCTGAGAGGAGTATTATCGTTTAGAAAATATTTTGGGGAAGAAAATATATCCCAAGAGCAGACCGAACCGCGTGATTACGATAAAAATCACTCATTTCGATACTTCTTGAGGACTTTCACTGTAAATAAACTTTTTTCCGGACCCGAAAATAACTACGGGAGTTATTCTGAGTTCGGGAAGAAACCCCTCAAAAGAGCACGGTTAGTGAACCCGGCCCAAAAAAATACGATTCTTATACCTTGATTTGAGTCGATTTCAGACGCCGAAGGAAATTGATTTTGAGTTTGATTATCAGTGGTTTTGAGGATTGGAGTTGAGTAGGAGGATTTTTGCACGATATATCTTTTCTTCTTCACTCTCTGGTCTCGTGAAGCCCGATCTTTAAAATGAGGGGGTGAGCTTTGATTTTATAGCCGCTCGGGTTGTCCACCGGATCACGCAAAAAATTTCCGTCATCATGATATTTCCGACGCGGGGATATATTCTCTGTAAAAAAATCTCTGCACCCAGATTTTCCGACAAGACAGATAACAGACAGGGCCGGCCGGTTCTCAAAGAGAGCCGTCCGGTCCTGACGTCAAAGCCGTCCGGTTGTTGCAAGGTAGTAAAGCCGCCCGGTCACTGGTCAAAAGCCGTCCGGTCCCTTACCTTTTATTTCTGAAAATTCTTTTGTTTTTTTCAAATGATTTTAAAGGCACGACCGATCATTTCAAGGTATTCTACCATATTTTCTTTAATCATCATTGGGGAGATGCAGGGCCAAAACTTGGGGTGTCTACAGGAGGTGACAAGAAATTTGTCGTTCATGCAATTTATAGATGGCTTGGAGTAGGCCGTACACGTAGGGTGTTTTTGTTTGTGGAGACTTGGTGGGTTGTGTTTTGGAGACTGGAAATTGTATCCTATGAATCCACCATGCATGCCTGTGGGATATTAGCAATTGTGGGGGGTCGTTTATGGCAGTGTGGTGATGGGTTTTGTCTAGTGCAGTTAAATTAGGTCTTTTAATTTATCATGCATGAATGTAAAAGTATGTGCTACTGACTTAGGAAATGGCAAGTGGGGAGCCATGGGTCTACGTGGAAGAATTTTGGGAGTGGGGTTTGTATCATGTAAATCTGGTAGTGTTAGTTTCAAATTAGACTTAGGCTTAGTCAAGTATTGTTTTTATTTAGTACTCATTATTCTATATATAATGGGTAGTTAATATAGTAAAATTGTATATGGTTCTTTTTGTTCAGGTTAGCCACTAATTTGCGTTGTTCGGTTGCATTATCTTTGGGACCCAGGTGAGTGGTTAAGTATGCTACGTACTTTCGAAACTTTCCTGTGTCCCATAAATTATTCTTTGAAAAATTTGGAATTGATAAATGGAAAAGCGTATTTATAATTTGTTCTTAAAACTGGCATGCGATGAAAAGTATTCTTTTTGGTGAGAACTTTATGGATATTATTGAGAACTTTTATTATTGGAAGTCCAGGGAAATTATTCCTTTGTATAGGTGACCCTGGCCATTAGGGAAGAGACCGGGTTAGGCCGGTGACCCTTTTGCTCAACGACTGTCTTTTCGCCGGATCAACTTAGGGAAGAGTACCACGGCCTGCCAACACCGGGTGACTCTAAGTTCGACATTGGATTCAATTTTGAGATAATTATTTGTTGGCCATGGTACTATTTGGTTGTGGTTCCCCATTGTTATTGGATATCATTTCGTGATCACCATTAAAAAAAATTATTATTGTTTTATCTTACATCGTGTGTGCCAAATTATGATGATATGGTAATTTAATTTAAATCCTGTTTTAGAACTTTATGTAATATACATGCTTTGCTATTCACTGAGCTAGTCAGCTGACGGATTTATTCGAACATCATTTTCAGGAAAATCGAGTCGATAGGTGAGGACTCTGGGGGCTTCTTTGGGACTTATTGTGTCCCTCCATAGGATATTGCATATATTCTAGTTTTATAATTTTGTTTATCGCTTCCGCAGTTAAATATTTTTAATAGAAATCAAAACTCCTTTTTCTATTGGTGATATGTTTTAGTCATTTTGGTTTATGGGATGGTTGTGCCCATGGTTATGATTTGGGATGTATTTGGCTTGGGTTTGGCTTGTTACAAAAAAAAAAAGATATCCGATCACTTTATTTTATTTGAGGCTTCGTGTTTCACGGGTTAAAGCCTCGTGATTCAAATTTTATTTGACTTTGACTTGTCAAGAGGTGTTTATGACTATTCAACCATCCTATGTGGAAATGTTTTGTAATTATGATTTATAAAATTGAGGGCGTGACAGGTAGGGTTTGTGGAAATGAGAAACTGTGTGATGAAGGGGTAGCTACGTAATTTGGGAGGACTGTTATAATTTAGTGAGGGAGGAGAGGGATTGAGGTGTACTAAATAGGAAGGAGGTTAACTCATCCACCCATTCCCAAAACTTTCCAAAGCATGGATGCGGAGTGGACCTGGGATTAGTCACCCGGGTAAGTTGTACCCCTCCTCATCTCGCAACCAATCGGGCCCTTAGAGGATTTTTTTTGTCTTTATTATTTGTTCCTTTATTTAATTTTTCTTTTTAGTTTTGAACACAGGCGGCGCTACAACTTGCATAGGGTATGCAAGTGAACACCCTGAACCAAAAAAAATTGTAAAGAAAAAAAATTAGATATCTAGGTTCACCCATTACATTGAACACCCTATCCAATTAATTTTGAACACCTTACCCAATTAATTTTGATCCCAACCGTTCATTTTATTCACATTAATTGATTAAGAGACTATGTGAAAATTAGGCTCAATCGGATCTCGGTAAATGCATGATCTGAAAATCTATTTTGTTGGGTAAATAGAGACCCAATAATCTGTAAAGACCCGTGTAAAAAAAATCACTTTTTGGAGAAGTTTCGTTTTGACCGATAAAAAGTCCCGGTAATTGCTCCTTGGATTTTTCAAATCACAACGGTATAATCGAAAGTTATTTTTTAGTAAAGCAAAGTCGTCTTTCACCCATTTTCTTCGGAGAAAAATGTGCCGTTTTTCGGTTTTGTACTAAAAGTGAGGGGATGAGATTTTGATGTGATTAAAATTTCAAAATTTTGGAAATGCCATTGTTTCCAAATGGGGGGTACTTCCTTATTTTCATAAACCAAACTTAAGTAAAGAAAAACTCAAAATTTATAGTCTTTACTTAAGTTTGGTTTATGAAAATAAGTATTGTGGTCACATTTTATATACACAAGTCACATTTGGGTGTGTAGTGTAATTAGATGGATATAAGTGTAGTTTGGGAAAAATTTGGTAAAAGCATAACACTCTCTTCTCCCCTACACAGCCGGCTCTTCCACTCTCTTTTCCCCTCTCAAAAATCTTCCACAAACACACCTCAAATCTCAACCAAAATCAAATTCCTTCAAGGTTCTATCATAAAATCTTCTCCTCTACGTGATTTCGAGCTTGGGTTGCGTTGGCTTCGCCTTGGAAGGGGATATTTCGGGTTTGGTAGCTCAAGGTCTAGGGTTTTGCTTTCTCAACTCATTTGGAGCAAAAATCTTGAGGTAGGGAAACAATTACTACCTCTTCTAGTTGTATACTTGTGATTTGTTGTACATATCTTGTTCTTGGCTTCAAATTCATGGAAAATCATGTTTTTCTCCTCTATGTGGGTTTTCACAACTTTGATTCTTTGATCTACGAAATTGGTTGTTGATTGATGAAATTGGTAGTTGAATTGCCTTTCCTCCATGCCTATTTGTTGTTTAGAACCATCATTTTTGAGTTTGGACTATCAAAATTGAGTTATGGGTTGAAATCTCGTAATTTGGAGAAAAATTTGTCAAATCTGGGTTTTCCCGACTGGTTGGGCAAAAACCACCAACTGGTTGGGATTTTCTGAAAATCTGGTCTTGAATCTGCCTCTGCCCGACTGGTTGGGATAAAACCACCAACTGGTTGGGGTTTTCTGAAAACCCATATTTTCGTCCTTTGATACCCGTTTGGTCCCCGATTGCCCATATCATCGTGTAATCGACCTTTGACATTAAATCAAGATTTTGACACATGATTTCATTGGACATGTCGTTATACGTATCAAACACGTACCATAATGAGTTGGTTGACACTTTTGGCGAACATTGTGATATTTTGAAAGGAATGGGATACGTCGAACGTTTTGATGAAGCAAATGTTTTGAGATGATTAAAGTATTTTTTTTAAGATTCTAGGGTTCACCCATTTGGTGTCCCTAGCCATGGGTGAACGGAGCCCACGAAATCTGGCAGAGGGACTAGTTCCCTATAATTATTATTATTATTATTACTAGCGTAGCTGGGCATGGTGAACATGGCCTGTGAAACACGGTTTATTATTATTACCAGCGTAGCTAGCCATGGTGAACGTGACCTGTGAAACACAGTTTATTATTATTACCAGCATAGCTTGCCATGGGTGGACGGAGCCCACGAAATCCGGCAGAGGGATTTATTCCCTATTAAATGAAATGATTGATTTTATGAAAAAGTTGGAAATGGAAATGTTTTGAAGTGCAAATGGCATTTTGGCAAACAATGGACACTTGGACAGGAATTTGGACACATGTGATATTTGTTGGCGATTTAGACTCACTAATAAATGGATTTTCAAGTTTCATTTGGGTACTTTGGAATTGTTTTGGACACTTTGATACGTTAGGGACACGAGGATACATTTATTGGACAATTGGTTACTACATGGACACGTATCACTTGTTTTAGCTCCCATTATGATCATTTGATCATTTCTTTCATGACCACCCACATCATGTGCGCTTATCATATTTATACACCTAGCGGTTGTAGTATGGTTTTTCTACTGGGCTAGTGAGCTCACCCTATCATTTTCAGGTACACGGCGTGGAGCATGAGATTTGATGCTTGTGGAGTGATGCATTACATGGAGCTTATGCATGCATGGAGTTATTTTTCCATCTTATAACTAGTATTTTTGGTAAATGACAATGTAACTTCTATTCACTATATCTTTTGACTTATTGGGACTTATGTAGTAACTTTAAACTTTTATATTGGGTATCTATGTATTCGGGTACGAGATAGTATCGTTTAGCGAACCATTGACCGATGTATGTTGTGGAAGTTTGACTTGGACTTTCAATGGAAAATTGTTGGCTTTGACTTGTGCTACGTAGATGTTGTGGAATTTAGTTTGTTAAAAAGTAGGGCGTGACATAATCAAATTAAAATTAGATCAAGCACTTATCTACAATTAAGTGCGTTAAATTTTTGCGTCGCCTCCTAATATATCAATTTAAATAGAATGAAATCAAGTTATGATCCAAAAACTGTCTAATTTAAAATGGGTAAACTTACCCTCACTTAAGCTTCACTTCAAAAACACTTGCTCTCTCAAACCCAGAGCATGATCATTTAGTTTCTCATTTTGCGAACTAATAGAAATTGTTTTGGAATATAGGGTATGCTTTTTTACCGCAATATTTATACTTACATATGAAATTTTGTGTGTATATTGTTGGTTAATTGAACTAGTATAATCAAGATAGTTTCTGAACACCCTGCTTCAAATTTCTGGAGCCGCCACTAGTTTTGAACATAATCTTATATTTCAGATTCACTCTCGTTGAGATTAACCTATAATTTACAAAAAAATTGACGTAAAATAAAAATGCAAAAAAAATATGAATAAAAAAAAAATAATTCAATTTAAATTTTTACTCAACTTAAATATAGTAAAATCTTCGGCATTTTACTCATATTTTTTACTAACTTGCGTAACAATTTAAGTAAAAACTTCATTTGGATGAAGTAATTTAATGAAAAAATTAAAATCTTAAAATTGTAAAAAGTAAAAATTTGAGTCATCATTAATTTGAATAAAAATGGGAATAAAATTCAATCCGTTTATAAATTTGATTAGGATTAAAGGTAATTTCTAATATTTTTTTTTTTTTTTGGGATAAGTACCAACCATGGGTCCAGAAAATATACCGAGCACGCTTAGGGACTTACTTTTGGGTCCCACACGAGTGATCCGAACCGTTCATTATTCTTAGAACATTTTTCCGAAGGGCCCCACAAAAAATTAGCTCAATTGGAGGTGGGACTTTGGTTTACCCACTTCTAACCGTCCGATTGAGCTGATTTTTTGTGGGGCCTTTCGGAAAAATATTCTAAGAATAATGAACGATTTGGATTACTCGCATGAGACCCCAAATGGATCCAGCGTTCTCGGTACCTTTTTTGGACCCATGGGATCGGTAAGTGTAGCAGTGTCCTTTTTTTTGCTCAGTTCTAATATTTCGGTTTGAACGAGGAGAAGGGCATATATACACGGATACACCTCAAAAAAACCCGGGGCCTATATCTGTGTTCTACAACTTCTACTGCTGTCTTCTACACATATACGTCGTCGCCTAAAACCCTTGTCCGGAGAGCGGAACACCCAAACAGCGACCTAAACCAGGTGAGACTCTCTCTCTCTCTCTCTCTCTCTCTCACACACACACACACACAGACAGAGTCTTATCTCATCCATTTCTAACCCTTCGATTTCGATTCCCATTCCCCTCTCCTCCTCTCTCACAACTTTATAGGCACATGCGTATGCACACATTTGGCTATCGGGAAGCGATTAAGGTATATGGATCGGTTTAGCGTGTTTTCATGGTTTGATGTGTTTATTGGAGTCCGTCGAATGAATGAGGATTTAGACCCTATTCCACTAAAAAAAATAAGCCGGCTTTAGCTTAAAGCTAAAAGCTACTTTATTTCGCTAACCTAAAAAGTCATAAAAAAAAGCCAACACATCCCCCAATAAGGTTTATTGGCTTTTTGGCTAAAGATAAAAAAAGAAGAAGCCAAAAAGCCAAAAAAGACATTAGTGGAATACCACTCATAAAAGTGTGTCCAGTTCGCCCAAAATGAGAGGTTAAAAATAACACATTTTTATCATGAAAAATTCCAATATGTTTTGGTAAACTAAAAAAACTCATTGAGGTTTAGTAACTAGGGGAAAAAAGTTCAATCGCCTAAGACGCATTATTTTTAAGTTTTCATTTTGCAGCCAGACAATCTTTTTTGGATGGAGGTAGTATTTGGCTTTACAAGTATCTGTAGCCCAAAATTATGATTAGGCTGTCTGGCTGCACTTGGTGTACTTAGTTTTGGGAGTAGTTCAGGTGAATGGGAAACTTGAGGTGAAACCTCCAAACTGAAATTGGTACTCGTATGTGGACTAATTGAAAGTGTTGTAAATTTAACCTGCACTGAACATTAACTTGTGCTGCGATGTTTGATTTTCTTCATACTTGTTTTGTTTCCTCAACCAAAAATGCAGGTCTCCAAAGTGAAAAAAAGACGAGTAAAGAAATGATAAGTATAAAGAAAGAAATTAACTGCAAAGTGCTTATCACAATCTTTCAAGGGGTTAAGCTTTTACTCCACTGCAAATGTCACTTTTGTAGTTTCCAGCTTGAATAGCAACTTCTGTTATGAGTCATACATTTGGTTTGATTATGGAATCATATGAAGATGGGAAAGGAAATCAAATATTGCTGCAACATTACGAAAAATCCTCCATGTGTAAGATTCCAATTTTTTTGACTCTTCCTTTGTAATCTTTGCAATAAAAAGTTAAGTTTGTGACAGAGAATCATGACTATCCTTTTAGGATTCCTTGTAGAGCATAATGGTGTCATATCTTAAGAGACCAAAGAGAACTTATAATCTATGACGGTCTGTGCTTGTAAGTTATATATATACACTTTTTCTTTTGAATTACATTTCTTCTAGACTGAATCTTTTTTTGACTATGGCGTCTCTGCTCATTGTTTGTTCCTCAAATGCTGTCATCCATGTTGCTCACTTCAGCTCATGGCATATGTTATACTGGCACATTTCTTGTGCTTCTGATGTTGACACAGCTTGGGTGTGTCGTTTCATTTTTCGCTTCTATGTTAGCACCTTGCTTGGGCACATAGTCATATGTGCCATAGAGTGATCTAGCATCTTTTGGAGAAATGCCACTAAGGGTACCCATTGCTATGATATGTAAAACTTGTTCCTTTTTCAAGTGGAGAAGATAAGTTTCCTTTTTTCTTTTCCTACTTGCTTGCATTGTCCCAGTATTTTCTTTTTCCTTTATGTTTTTTGTTTTCTATTTTTTCTCTGCCCCCCTCCTCTTCATTCTCTTTCTTTTTTCTATTTCCTTTTTTTTTTTCATGGCTTCCCATATAAGTGACTAATAGCTGGTCTTCATGAAAGCGATTTTGGCAGAGAATTGCAGTTATCAGACCTGAATAATTCATGGTCTCAAAAGCATTGCCAATGAGTCGTTTGAGAAATGGAGAGGCTGAGCATGATCTTTGTACTCAAAGGGACCGAAATCTATGTGACTGTGATAGTAGAAGAAATAAAAACCTCGGCTCTATTGGAATCAACATTTCTACTTGTGGACATTGTGGGGAAGAAAGTGTTTCAAGAGTACCCGTCAGTTTCAGAGATACAGCAGAAGACATGGTAGAAAATTCGCAGCCTGATGTTAAATCTGTGTGGAGGAAAATTTCTCATTTAAGACATTAGTTTCTTGTAATCTTGGTTGCCTGCTTGAGAATTTTAAATTGTCTTTTTGCCATTCACTTAATTGCAGAAAAAAGCTGGACGACAGAAAGAAATGACATTGGAAGATATGTACAATAACCAATATGATTTCGACGATGAAGATGATGATAGTGATTGGGAACCCTTACAAAAACCTGCAGCAGTTGTTAAGTGGTTTTGTGTCAATTGTACGATGGTTAACCTTGGTGATGATATCCATTGTGATGTACGGTTACATTGTCAACTCGATCCTTTCTGTTTCATACTATGCACTTTGTTTATTATTTTTATTTTCCATTTTTTTTGGGGGAGGGGTGAATGATATATTCATCTTTGGGTTTTGTGTTTCTAATGTTATAATCTGTTTCTTAGTGGAGAGGTGATTCTCTACAGTTATTTAAGGCAAGACCTTATATGCAGATATGTGGTGAACATAAAGAATCAGGAATCCTCAGGCATGGATTTTTCGCTTCCCCTTTGTTGAAAGAGGCATGTCTTACTCAGAATGAGTTAGAAGTGAAAGAAAGATACAAAGGTAGCTGCATATTGTTGCTATTAGATTGTATAATATTGATTCCTTCACCGACATAAATGCATGAATGCAGTTGTTAAGAAACTTATGGTGATACCTATTATGTTCTTTTGGCTAGCTAGCCTCAATTGACCGAGTTCTTTTGGAAAGAAAAGTAGTGATCATTAATATTTTGAAAGGTTTCTCTGCATGATGCAGTACTTGTTTGTATACATATCAGTTAAGGATCCATTTCTTGGTATGGGCTGAAGTCTTGATTTTCATGACTGTGTTTATGTACATACTTGTACTAGTGTACGGTTTTCCTCGCCAGTCATAGGTTTTATGATAGCAGTCAGTAACGTAATGAGTCTCTTCAAATCTTTCTATTTTCAGCCAGCTTCCTAAATTGACCTTCTAATGACGCACTGTGTTTGAACCACAACCTATGGCCATTGTTAAAGCATCCAACTCAAAACCAGTTGACAATGAGTGGAGAGGCCGCCAGGTTCCCATACTAGTATTGGAGCTCATAATTAACCAATGTGGGACAAGCTTTAACACTCTTTTGCACGTGCAATCCCATCCCACATGTGGAGAGGTAAACAAAGGCTCCATAACATTGTTTGTTCATAACGAAATAAGATGCATTTACGGAACAAAAAATGGGGCAATAAATCAAGAGTCTTATCGTGAATCTCCGAAAATCTGCTCTAATACTATGTTGAAGCATTCAACTCAAAACCAATTGGCAATGAGTGGAGTGGCCCCCCGGGCTCATATACTAGTTTTGGAGGTCATTATTAATTAATGTGGACAAGATTTAACAGGCATCACCTACCTCTTAGTGATCTTTCCTCTCTTCTTCTTTTGAAACTTGTGAATCAAGACAACTATTTGTCTCCTCTGGGCTTGTTGATTGCAATTTATGCGGGAAATTTTCAAGTGTTTCTTCTATTATGTCGATTGCATCAATCTTCTTTTCCTAATTTGCTCGGTAGATCAATCCAAAGCTGAGTATTGACTACCACCTTACCCTTTTTGGAATTGTGGTTATCTGGAGGGCCCTTACTACGTGGCACATAATATACAAGGGAGCTCAGTCTTCCCCATCCATATCACACCAAACAAGTGAATTCTCTTGGTTCCATACTACTCTATCTTAATGCAAGGGACCCCTCAATGGATCCTCTAAGTATGCTACTATAAGTATTTAAACAGATCCGCAAGGTGTCTCCTACCTGTGTGCACACTCAAATAAGGCTCCATTGAGCCTGGCGACTCTGCATTCCACAACACCCTAGGTCAGAGCAGGACCTAGTTACCTTGCTTAGGACAAGAGGCGGCATGTGATTTGGAGACTAGAGCAAATGGATGTCGGAGGAGGCCCACCTCCACAATGGAGCTCCACCTTGACTGGCTATAGAGAAAGGGGCCGTCCACCAACATCCGACACCTGAGAAGATGTATCTCAACCGCCACCTGACATTTAGGAGCCCGTATCGTATTTTCCACCTGACTTGTTCTATGATTTAGTCTCCACATATCACTTAAAACTACCAAATTTTACTTCACGAGACAGTCCAAAGTCTGATTGTATGATTGAAAGAGGAGCCTTGTCAACATACACACGAGGAGGAAGCTTGACACCTGGCTTCCTTCGCTTCCTATATTGTATTAAGATGGCTTCACATAGCATTGAAGATATTTTTAATTTACACAGGACCTATATGGAGCATTCTTACTTCTTTGGTTGACCAATCTATAGTCTCCACCATCTTTGCTCTCTCTAAGGCTGCCATGAGCTTTCTCCACCTCTACCTCTAGTGGTTTCGAGCCATTGTAGTGCCCGCCATATTCCGCCATATTCCTGACGGCCACTTCAGGTCCGCTCTTACCCCATCACTCATAGGATTTAATTAAGTGGGACTAAAGTAATTCCATACCTTTAGTTGTAGGTATTTTTTTTGAACTACTTTAGCTGGCGCAACACCTACCTTTCCCAGCAAATTATTACCTTTGCAAGGCGATATTATTAATCTAAGTGATTTCTTTATCTGAAAGTGCTTTCTTTCCCTTCAAGATCCTCTATCACCTTTAATATGTATTCAGCCAAACCCATTCATTCTTAGTGACAAAATGCGTGCCTTAAAACTGTTTCTTTTATTATCACTACATTGTTCCAATGAATGATCCTCAAAGGAAAGCACCATTCTATGACTTTTTACCTGCTCATTGTGCTTAGGATTGGATGGTTCATACTATGTTAGAGCATGTGGTGACTAACTTCTTACCCTTGCTTACATATCTTGACCAAATGTCTGACTTAAAAAAAGAAATGCCAGAGACCAAAAAGAGGGTTTACTAAAAGATGCACTTTATCAAAATAACATCTTATGCTTCCTTTATTACATATAATGCCTTTTGTTTTTCCTTAAGTACATTGAAACATCATATATATGAATTACTATGCTTGCAAAATTGTTGTGTTTGGTAACCATTGATCTTACTATGCAATTTGTTCGCTGCCATTTAGTCAATTTCATCTGCGTGTAGATCCATGCTTACAAATTTCGGAATCAGGCAAATTTACTGCAGTAGGATTTGATGAGAGGATGTTGCTTCACTCAGAAGTAGGTGCTGCTTTCCTTCCTGTAATTTCACTAAATTTCGTTTAGAATTGAACCATACAGCTTAGAATTAATACACGTACATCTATCTGCATTTTCTTCCTTGTATGCTATGATTAATGCCGCGGTTTTATCTTTGGGCGTCCATGTTTTTGCTTGTTAAATTAATTTCCTTATTAATAGAAGCAGACGTTCTACTAGATGTTGATCCTAAAAGAAGTTGACACCATTGTGTTTGTTTTATATGCTACTTCTAGAGATCATGACAAATTAGATATTGCAAACAATATTTAATCCAACGAGAATGTTGTTTGTTTCCCATAGGTAAATATAGGGATGTGTTCAGTGTTGATACAAGATTCACTTGTAGAATACATGTTTCTGCGTTCTTGCAACTAACAGCAGTTTAACTATAAATTGGGCTGGTGAAAACACTATACTTTTGTGGGTTGTACACGAGGAACTGGTCAGTGAATCATTCTTTCAGTATCACCCAAAACTCATTAAAATACCCCGTAGGCAGTTGCGTAAGTTTTCAATGGCTGATTGTAGAATACTCTTAATACTGGACTTTGGTTGCTATCAAATATGTATGTAGAAGAGTTACATTGCCATAGAAGTTGATTCTTTGCCAATACTATGTCCCAGACACAGGGTTGGAAACGCTGCTGTAGAATGCCTTGATATGGGTGCAGCATGCCTCAAATTTCCAAATTTCAAATTAAAATCTTGTTGCTGCAATTGATGGACACTGTATATGTAACTTACCATCCCACATTGGCCAGTTTGAGTGTGAGCTTTACCTGCTTATAGCTGCATTATGCTGGCTGCATATGTTTTATGCCGTGTTCTTTGTTTTTGATACGGTCATAATTAAAGTCAGAAGGAGTTGTGTCCGATTCGTATCACATAAAGGGGAGCGGTGGGATCTTTATGTTGTTCCTTTGACGATGATGTCCACTGGTTGACATCGATTATTAGTACTGCATTTATTTTGCATATGTGTGAGTATGAGTGCCGCTGGTGTAGATTCTAAAGAGCAAGGAGCTCAGTGGAGTTCATATCTGTGGTGATGCTAGTCTATGATCTGGTCACGGCGGTTTCTTATTCTATTGAAAATGAAAACTTTACTTTCTTGTTGTCTGTATTCTGGCTTAGGTTGAAATGAAGTCACGTCCACATCCTGAAAGACCAGATCGTCTTCGAGCTATCACAGCTAGCCTTGCAACTGCTGGTTTGTTGTTTGACCTTTGTTGCTTTTGTCTTTTACTTATGTTTACAGGGGGCTCCTTGTTAATTGTGGGCTACTCACCTAAAAATTCCTTTTGGTATATCCGTATAAAATTTGTATCACAAAGTGATGGCAAATGAGAATATGAATTAGGATGCCAAGAGAGCGTCATCAAGTTGTACGGCAGTCTATTATATTGTGCCTCTTTCTGTTCAGTTGTCCTTTTCTGTGTATCAGTATAAAATTTGCACCACAAAAAATTTGCACCACAAAGTTTACTGGCCGTGTTTAAGTCATATGGTTCCCTCTCTTCCCCTACTAGATCGCCATTCTGATACTTGACTTTTGCAGGTATATTTCCTGGACGATGCTTTCCAATTTCTGCAAGAGAAATCACAAAAGAAGAATTGCACATGGTAAATAATGAACTCAATCTTGAAGATCTAGTAGGCCTGGATTAAAATTCTGTCAGATAAGTGTGTGTCCATGTGACAGATCTGGTATCTGAGACTTCTTTGAGGAAATAATCAAAGAAGGAAGATGATAGTAAACAGAAGTTTCTCTTGGAGAATGTTTACTATGTTGTGTTGGAACAATGATACAATAAGCTGGGTGTATTTTCTGTCTTTTATATTTGACCTCTACCGTTGGATTTCGGAGCTACGATGCAGATATCTATTCCATGGGCTTTAAGTTATTGGTAACCTCTTCTTTGTGCATGTAGGTCCACTCTTTGGAGCATATTGAATCCGTAGAGCTTACAAGCCAACTTCTTTCTAGGTATGTGTTATCTAACTTTTAAACTGTTGGGGTGATGATTTGTCATTTTGGTTGTTGACGGATTTTGTTGAGATTAGGCTTTTGATTTTTATTTTCTTCTGTTGATTGCCAGTTACTTCACCCCTGATACATATGCGAGTGAGCATTCAGCATGCGCTGCAAGGCTTGCGGCGGGTTTGTGCGCTGATCTTACTTCAGAAATTTTGTCTGGACGTGCTAAAAATGGTTTTGCTCTGGTAAGAAATATTCTCAAGTCTCGTGTCTTTCTTGTCTGTTAATGAGCCTGGTCAAAACAACTCACTGCTACAAAATTTGACACCCCTTCTCTCTCTGATTCAGGTTAGGCCTCCTGGTCACCATGCTGGTATAAGACATGCCATGGGGTTCTGTCTCCACAATAATGCTGCCATTGCTGCATTGGCAGCTCAGGGTACTGGGGCTAAAAGGGTTCTCATTGTTGACTGGGTAATTTACTAATGCCAACGACTCCTATTTTCTTCTGCATATTTTCCTTCATAAGGATGTAGTGGTTTCTTTCTCTCTCACTTTGGCTTGATTTATTTCATTGAAAGACTTGTCAACATAGTGCTTCCATACTGTAGATACATCTTACTTACCCAATTAGATGCCTCTGTGCATCTGCAGTTATAATGCTTCTAACTGATAAATCAGAATTTGGCCATCTGTTGCAGGACGTACATCATGGAAATGGCACACAAGAAATATTTGATGGGAGCAAAACGGTGATATGTAGTTTGTAAATTGTAAATTGTTTGTTCTATTTGAATTTTGTTTTTTACATGATGAAGTGGTAGACGTTCGGCAAGATAACAGAAAAGGCACGAGCCTTCCCATGCCTTTTTTTGGGTTACTGTTTGAGATTTCTCGATATTAGATTACTGAAACCTATGAATTTTTACCACAATTTGGCTTGGGCAAGATAAGATTTATGGACAAAAGTCTTTTCTGTGGTGTCTTATTTCATCCACCTCTTGCTTTTTTATATATCCGACACAACCCTTGGGGTGTGTCACATTTCATCCATTATTCTTAGAAACCCTTGTGGTAAAAACTGCTTCGTTTGTTTTACAATGATTTTTTTTAGCTCTTTGTGCATTTGGTATTGTTTTCTGGCACTGATGTGACTGAGCCTGTTTGTAGGTCTTGTATATCTCCTTGCATAGGCATGAAGGTGGAAAGTTCTATCCTGGCACTGGCGCAGCACATGAGGTATTTTTTTTGTGCTTTTGGATAGGCAGATATGAGGGCGTTGCTGATGGTTTTGGCTCTTTTCAGTTTTCTATCAGCATGATTCATGTTCTTGTATGATGATTTCATATGCTTTATTGGTTTTTATTTCTCTTCTCCATTTATTTCTTGTTTGCTACATAGTTGCCAATTTGAGAATGGAAGTGGAAAATGAGATGGGAAACGAAATCACAAAAAGTCCAAGAAATCTACTAAGAAGTAAGAGCATGAAAAGTGGCAAATAGTAATTATTACAATTTACAATTCTTCCGTGACCATTTAGAAGTTAATGCTAGACCCTACAGAATAGTAATTATTAGAATTTACAATTCTTCTGTGACCACTTTAAGTTAATGCTAGACCCTACAGAATTAAGTATGTTAGAACAATCACGTACTACTGTTGAAGAATAAGTTCTGCGAGCTAGGAAAAATAATAAAATTAATCATAAGCGAGTTGTCAGGAGTTCCTACAAATTAAAAAAAAAAAAAACAGTTTCTAACATGTTGCTTTATGTTGTGCTAGAGTTTCAGAAGCGTCTCGGAAACACTTCTTGAGAGTTTCGCTTAAATACAAGATTTTCCTCTCCATTTTGGAAACAAGTTTCCGGGGAAGCAAGTTTCCTTCCTTAGGGAGAGCTTTCTGGTAACTATGGTCTGATTATTTGCAAGTGAATACTTTCATGAAAATATTCAGTAGCAGGCCAAAATTTATATTTTCATATTTGTTGTTGGATCTGTGATGGTAAGTAGACAACCATTACCACAAAAATTTATCCTCTTGCATAAGTGAAGCAAAGTTCCACGTTGCCTGGGTCTGAAAGCAAGTGGACAACTATCTGTCTCTCTTTTGCGAAGCTATGGCCTTTCTGCTATATGCTCTACTCCTCTTGGAACTAGGGGGATGGCAAACACTACGTGTGTGCACATTTTTAGGATAGTTGAGGATAGTGGAGTAGTGATTTTGGTGAGGAGGTTTTAGTCGTTTATTATTTTGCCCATTACAGTTATTTAATGGAATATTAGAATAGAATCAATAGATGGAGAGAGGCTCATGGATGGATTGATTGGATTCATTAAATTACTTGTGCCGTGCACTAAACTCAGCATACCATCGGAGATTCTGTGTCCACATCTCAACCCAGAGTGAAAGGAATGTCATTGGCATATTCAAGTTAAGTAAGCACATAGACTTCTACTCTTTTTTTACTGGAGAAGTCAGTTGGCTGTTTCGAGAAATAAGTTGTAATGTCAAGGTGCCACAAGGAGGTGTGCATCCAAGTACTGCTCCAATTCATAGCGTAATTGAGTTGTTTAACTTGCTTGACCCCAAACTCAACCTTCCTGTATAGGAAGGAGTGCACCTTGTTGAAACAACCTCATTGAAAGTAGGTGAATTCCTCTATTCTATGGCTTTCTTCTTTCTTCTTTTAGAAGAAAAAACTCCCGGGTTCTTTACTTTTGACTTCTCTTTCATCAGGTACGAAATCATATATTTCAGATTTTTGTGATCCCATAAAATATGGAGGCAGGAGTAGTTGGTCAATCAATTCTTACCTCATTTGGGATGTGTTTCCCAAATGATAAAATCAACTTATTTGCTAAAATCAACCTTGATTTTAGCAAATGAGAAACAACCCTCAGTTGATTTCATCTCCTTGCACTCTTTTGACTTTTCAAATAATTGAAACATCAGAGTAGCTAAAGGAAAATAAATGAACGAGACTCTATTAGTAGCAGAAATGTTTGGGACCATGTAATCACCAATATTGTGGGGCTGGCAACATAAATCTGCTGTCACTTTCTATCGTTTCAAGACATATCCTTGGCTAAGGAGCACAGACACTCTCCCGGGGTAAACAAATCTGTATCCCTGACGTATCGGACACCAATACGCTCGGATACGTTCCCGACACGTGTCCGATACGTGAAAATAGGTATTTGATAATTTAATTATTTTTCCTGAGTCGGATACGTTTTCCGATACACTCGGACACGTTTTCCGATACTCTCTGAGACCTTTTACCGATACGATACCGATACGCTTCGACACGATACCGATACGTTTTGGGACATTCTATGGGTCAAAATACAATTTTAAAACTTGAAACAGGGTAAAAATTGTAATTTGTAGATCTAAATAGAATAATAAAGCAACATCCAATAAGTATGGGGTAAAAAGTGTAATAACACATATATCAGACAAATAAATATTGTTCTTCTTCTCCCTTCAACGTTAAACCCAAATCAGCCTTAAAAAATTTTATTCTTTTTCTATTTTTTCTCAGTATTTTATGAATATATATATAAATTTAATATCATATAATGTGTCCCCCAACGTATCGTGTCCTAGTTTTTGGAAAAATTATGTATCCGTGTCAAGAAGCACCTGGGCTCCTTTTATTGTACTTTTCATAGGAAAATATTGCTTTATTAAGGAAGAAGAAGAGGTTAGCGACACTTATAGCTTGGACATAGTTTGACGCATTGTCTCGCACATCATTGCTTAATTCCAGCCTGGCTCTGGGATACATGGAATCATGCCCATGTAGCATAGAACTTAGTATCTTCGTGGTCTTGCATACTGATGGGGCACATTGTAGGTAGTTAATGGCTTTCAATCTCTGAAGCCTAGGTTGGGACAAGGTCTAGGACTCTAGGGTGGTTAGCTAAGGAGCACAGACACTTTCCCGGGGTAAACAAATCCGTATCCCGGATGGATCGGACATTGATATGCTTGGATACATTCTCGATACGTGAAAATAGGTATCTGATAATGTAATTATTTTTCCCGAGTAGGATGCGTTTTCTGATACGCTCAGACACGTTTTCCGATACGCTTCGACACGTTTTCTGATACGCTCCGGCACGCTACCGATACGATTTGGGACACTCCATGGGTCAAAATACAATTTTTAAAACTTGAAATGGGGTAAAAATTGTAATTTTTAAATCTAAATAGAATAATAAAGCAATACCCAATAAGTATGGGATAAAAAGTGTTATAACACATAACAAACAAATAAATATCACTCTTCTTCTACCTTCAACGTTAAACTCTAATCAGCCCTAAAAATTATTATTCTCATTTTTTATGTATAATATTATATAATGTGTCCCCCAACATATCATGTCCTAGTTTTTGGAAAAATTATGTATCCGCGTATCCGTATTGTGTCGTGTCCGTATCCGTGCTTCTTAGGTGGTTAGCAATAAACTTTGGTGCTATGAGGTCGTCTGGATAGGTTATTAGAGGTGAGACCCTGGAACTTCTACACCTCTTAAATCTTACAGTCATTGGAGTAAGATGTCTAGAAATCGTGGTTGGTGGTACAAGTAGCTACTACTGAAATGTGCCCCATTTTATAAATAGTCTAATGTACTTGTCCATTTATATAATTGACGTCACCCAATTATTCAGGGCTATGTTACATGGACTCGGGTACGGGTGCATGTCCAAGCGTCGGACCTTCCTAGACTTAAATCTTAGGATACTGGGATATGTGTCCCACAACAGGGTACGGGTACGGGGACACGTCCTGAACACCTGTTTGTAGTAGTATATATTGCATGACTAGAGCAGGTTATATATAGTAAATCATACTTAGTAATATATTTAAACAAGAAGAGTTAAGAAAAACGTGTTTTTCCTATTTCATGTCCATGTGAAAGTCTAGAAATATCGCTTTTCTAGCTAATTTGTTATTCTCTTTTTGTAAATCTCATGCAATTAGAGGATCCGAGTGTCCAAAATGGATATGCATGTCGGACACGGGTTCTTCAGCCAAAATGAAGGATCCATATAACATAGATTCAGGGTGGCAATTTGCCCTAAATCCGATGGATACCCGGCCCTCCCTTGTGGATGCAAGCGTGGTATCATAATGTTATCCATCCCCATATTGCACGTACCTGCTCCGAAGTCCAAACTCACCTAAACCTAGTTCTTGTTGAAATTACGTATATTACTTTAGTATGATATAGATAGTACGTTGAACGTATATAAATATCCATCAATCATCCAAATTTTCTTATGTAAGTTCACATTTTAGTGTCACATAAAATTCATCTAACATATTTATCAGTTACTTATCAGGTAAATTGTTAATGTACTCGTTCATGCCATGTCTTAGGCTCATTTATGTTCTCCATGCCACAAAGGAAGCACTTTGTGAGACATTGATGGATTGGAACTCAGATGGGAAAAATTCTTGCATTGCAAATGAAAATTGTTCCATCTAAGTTCCCATGATCTAAACATGTTGGGAAAATTAGATAGTAGCCCTTTTTTTTGGGTGGATATTTGTTGCACACATAGTTATCCGAACCATAACAGTCATGATTCATGTAAAAACAATAGATATTTGTAGATGAATCGAGATTGGGATGGAATTGGAGTCATATGATTCACGATTGATTCCCAATTTATGATTCATTTGATTCTTGAAACTTCTATGCCCAAAGAATTCATAACCTTTTTTACCTCTTTGCTTTTTGTTTTTACAAAATGGAGAATGTAACTTCCTTGTCTATGGCTCAAATTTATTGCAGTACCCATGCAAAATATGTTGATCCATTGGTTATTCGAGAATTTTAATTGGATCCAACTCTTAAGTCTTAACATTGTTTCGTAGAATTTTCCACAACAATGTCGAAATACATGTTTGAGGGTAAAATAATTTTTACTCGAATTATTTATTGCTATTTTGATAAAATAGTGTTAGTCTAGTAGCATGAGTCAAATAATTTTTACTCACATTATTTATTGCTATTTTGATAAAATAATGTTAGTCTAGTAGGATATGAGTCAAATCAGATAGACTCGACGTTTATTAAGGACACTCTTACTTTTGTTGAACAATAGTTATAGAAGTTGTTATGAATCTTGTTGAGTTTAAGAATGCTTTATATGAATGCATGTCATTTTAGTTTTTTCTTCTGAATTCTTGCTTCTTGTAATTGATAAATCATTGCAATATAGTCTATGTTAGTTTGGATTATAAATTAAAGCATGGCTCAGAGTCTTGAAACCTGCATCTGTGCTGATATAAGCAAGCTTCTTATTTATAAAATGATCACTCAAATGGACATTTTCTTTTTGATCTTAAACTTTTCATATACATAACATAAGTAACATAACGATCGTTAATATTCCAAATGTACGATGGATTTTTTTTTATTTGTTTTGAATTTTGACCGCATCCCTACGATTTGCGATTCGGAATTCAATTCTCAAATTGGATTCACGATTTGACAACCTTGGACATCTACATGCGTTGTTGTGTGCATATTTTGTTTGATGTAATAAAAGGTGTTGAGATTTGAAGTTTTCAGTCAAAAAATGATTATGTCAACTCGTTTTGTTAGTTTAGCACTTGAATATGAAGATTTGAAGATTTTTTTTTTGGTTGGGTTTTTTGCTTGCACTTTACGTCATTCTTCTTCAATTAGTCGTAAGGGTATAGGTTTATTTCGCGAAAGTGTGATCCCTACCGGTGAGTTTGGGCATGGAAGTTTGTCCAATATCCCCATTGGGCATTGGTGCGGGGAGGGTAATGGATCGCTCAGTTGGGGATCTGGTGGGATAGCATCCGCCAATCCATACCCTACCCATTGCCATCCTTAACCCATACCTAGACTAGGAATATGGTTCTTTAGAGATTCTTTCCACTGCCATTCTCTCTCTCAAATGCACTGCTTCTTCTCTTACTCTCTGTTCTTCAGAACTACTTCATACCTCTTTCTTATTTTACCTCATTTCCTGGCGAACCACTTATACAGCCATGAGGAGTCGAGAAAAAAGTTGACGTCTCTTAAACAAGAGAAAGTATAGCTGAATATAAAATGTTGCAGTTATGTATGTGCATAATATTCTCTTAAAGAGCTTTGAATAAGAGGAACCCTTTGCTGTTAAAGATTGTATGTGGGACTTTCTCATCGAAATTATAGGAGAATAGATAGATAAATTCAATATCAAACACATTATGAAATTCACTTAAATTCTATTTTATCCAATACCACACTTATGCATGAAGGTTCTCTCATCCTTGCAAGGCCTCAACTAAAAAAATCGGGAATTAGTGCCATTTACTATTTAGAATGCTGTCATACTAAAAATAGTTGAGACATTTGATTCGCCATTTTGCAAGCTTTTTATCCTGCAGTGCATCGTTGAGTCTACTTTTACACCTATTTGTCTTCTCTGTTTTATTGGGGATGTATCTCTCTCTCTTTTAGATTTGATCCATTTACTATTGATATTTTTTAGTTAGTAGTATTTCCTCAATAATAGGAAGGGCCACAATTGACTTTTTCTTTCTGCAGGTCGGTAGCATGGGTGCAGAAGGATACTGTGTGAATGTTCCATGGAGTCGTGGAGGAGTTGGAGATAATGATTATCTTTTTGCATTTCAGCATGTTGTGCTACCTATAGGTTATTATTCTATTTTCTAATTTTATAGATAGAAGGAGCATTGTGCATTTTAATTTATTTGTACTATGAAGAATATAGTTCAGTCAAAGGAGCAACTGTCATTTTGATAGTGGATCTGTTTCTCAATTGTTGTAGCTTTTAGGTGAATGCAATATTAACAGCGTTTTGTCAATTATTGATGCCTTTGTGTATAGTTTTTCTCCGAAATGTTCCTTCGATGAATGTCATGATTAAAGTCCTGGAAGGTTTTCAACTCTTCAAGAAATTGGTGTTTTTGCACTCTTTCTTTGTTTTGGTTACTTTTGTTTGTTTATGGGGCTGTAACTTAGTAGCATGAATAGTTGAAGAGAGGCTCTGTGTCTGTGTTAGATGGACACTTCACAAGCTCTTCTAGAAACGTATCTGATACTTCTTGTGTGGGTCCTGATTAAAACTACTATTAGTAATTTATTGCTGCTTCCTTCCGAATTTCACATGTTTGGACAACACTTCTCATGCACTTAACAGTTAACACCACTATTCAAATGCCTCCCACTAAGCTCTACGGGATAATCTCTAGCATTTTGTGAAATTAAATGTGCACACCTAATGTAGCTCGTAACAGTTCTAACAATAATACTTCAAATGTGCGACTAACATAAGTAATGCAGTGGCAGACTTCTAACATAGGAAAAGGGTATGGTGACTAGGATAAGGATGAAGAACACAAGCAATGGGAGTATGCACTATATTAATATATCTCATGGAGCTTTATCGTCCACAATTTTCTAATTTTATGTAGGAACATCTAAATAGATTTGTCATGTGGTGGCACAGTGATGTTTTTAGATCTCTTTTATTATCTGTTTCTTTGGTTTTTGCATAATATGCACAGATGATTATTAAGATACTTCAAATCAATATCAATATGTTGTCGTGTCCGTGTCATACTTGTTACGGACTCAGTGTGTACGTGTGCTACAGTTTTTAGTGGTACTTTGTTTTTTTTTTTTTTTTAACGTGGGTCAACTTGATCTCGATGACCAAATCACATAGGTAGTTTATTCATAATGCCCAGCCATAATACATTTCATTGTGGTTATTACTCTTTACTTTTGGTACCGGCCTAGAATTAATTTAATAATGTTCAAAGCCAAATCCATTGCAGCTTCTGAGTTCTCTCCTGATTTCACCATCATATCAGCAGGGTTTGATGCTGCAAGGGGTGATCCCCTGGGCTGTTGTGATGTAAGGATCGTCTTTTCACCTTAAGTCTTTTATCATTTATTGACTTTATCCATTTAATTGTGGGAGTATCATATGGAAGAACTTTCTGGTTGCTTCTTTCGAATTATGCAAATGAAAAATATCAACGAGCTGTTTTGAGCAACTGTGGAAGCATCTGGACAGCTTTGGTGACTTAGAAAAAATAAGTGCCTTAATTATTGAACAGATTCATGATTTGTATCAAATTGTATTTTCAAGCAGATAACAGGATTCAAATATTTATTCTAAGCTGCATGACTTATTGTAGGTAACCCCTTCTGGATTTGCCCAAATGACACATGCGTTGACTGCTCTTTCTGGGGGAAAGTTGCTTGTTATTCTTGAGGGCGGGTTTGTGGTTAAATTCTGCTCCTTGGTTTTCCGTTATTTCAAATCTTTGCTTTATGTGGTGTGTAATCGGTAAATTGTTTTTGTTTGCAGCTATAATCTCCGGTCAATATCATCCTCTGCTACTGCAGTGATTAAGGTTAAATTAATCCTTCATCTCTTATCAAATGCTGTTTTCTTTTTATTGGAAAATTTCTCCTCCATCTATAGTAATTGTTGTTCTAAATAGATGTGGTCTGTTATTTTATGCCATTTCATTTGTTACAATTTGAGTTCAGTTGGGTAGTTCATGGTGCATGTATCGAGAGGTATGAGTTTTTTTTTAGTTAACTATATAATAGTTTCATGAAGGGTCGAAGGTCAAGTTATCACGGATAGCTTGTCTAGTTTTCGCTGCAGGAAAAATCACGTATCATGTAAGTTCACCATCTCCTGGTGGGATTCTGGCAGCCTAATCTCCTGATAGTGCTTTGAGTGAGTGGAAGTATGAAGCCGTTCTATGTGATCTTCTAAAGTTTGACAGCCTGGTTCGTTTTGGCCAGGATTTCAGGGATATGTTACTGGCCTTGATTAGAAGAGTAGGATATTATTGTTAGAGTCTAGTAATTGTTAAGCATGCATTCTTTTCTTTTCTTTTTCCAGCTGGGAGGGTGGCAATTCCTCCTCTGCTACTTGACGTAAGATAATTTCGTGATCTCTTAGAGGTAGGTGAAATCTTTGGGAGTTGGGATTTTAAGGAAGTCATTTTATGTAGGTGAATCATAGAGGTAATAAGTCATTTATGTATTTAACTGTTACATAAATGTCCTCCACTGTCCCTATACTCCACTTAAAAACTTCAAAGTACCTTGATCTAGTATTAAGACGTGGGAACTTGTGAAAGGGTTTCGTTGTAATGTGGCAATGAGTTTCTGTTCACGATAATGTAAACAGTCCTTTATTCACGGTTGTCTCATGAAAACCTTAAGTGTTTAGGCTGACACAAGATAAGACAGCTGCGGATGCCCCCCCCCATGAACCTTTTGATGTTTGTGAGTCGGCTTGATGATTTGATGCTTGTAACCAAATTAAGTTATGATATTACCTCACCGACTGAAACCCTACTCTAAATGGGAGCCTCGTGCTATTGGGTACAACCTTTATCATGGCTAAGATACCTTTATGGTTTCTGACACGTTGGTTTGCTGTTGTGCTAGTGCTTTGAGGAATGTATTGAAACGTTTACGAAAGTATGAAAAGGTTGACTACGTGTCAACTTCTCAATTAGATTTGGTTATGGGTATGCCATGATTGGGACCAAGTTTACCTCTGATAGTTGGTGTCCCCACGGTTGGTTGGTTTGTTTAACTCCTTTAAAAAATATAATCTGATGATTGATTAGGCCCTAAAATAAGCAAGAGTAGAGATTGAGTTCAATAAACTCACATTTAAGTGTGGCACGGAAATGAGGTACAACAAAGTGCCAACAATGACAATTTGGTCGTGGACTGAAACTCCATGTTGCTCAAAAAAAAAATCAAAAAACAAAAAGAGAGACTCTGTGCGGCTAGCTTGTATAAAATCTGTTATTCCTTTTGTGAACATGCTTGTTTCTCTTATAGTTTGGAAATAAAAGGTCTAGCATTTCATGCAATGCTTCACAACTAAGTGCCTGCAGCAAATATCTATCTCCGCATTTGATCTAATGGCCATGCTAGAGACATAGTCTTACATATTTATGTGACGAGATCCTTCCCAGTGGGCTAAGAGATTGCTAGAGTTATTATTCTCTTCGTTCTTTTATTTGAAGAGATAATTGGAATATGAAACGACAACAACATGAATGGAAAGAAATGGCCAATCATATGACTGATCTGTAAACATATTACTGTGTTGATCAGTATGATTGTTTAGAAAAGGGGGAGAAAAAAAACAACCAAGCCATGGTTTATCTCCTTACCTAGACACAGCAAAACTGATTTAGTTTTAGTTCTGCAACTGGGAGTTCAGAATGAGAAAAAGTTCGACATACATGGGTGGAAATTATTAGTCACTGAATTTATCATCTGGTAAGCGTGCTTTTTACGAAGCCTTTATCTTGGTCAGTTTGACTTGTTTTGTATGGCAATTTGTGCTGCCCCTTGTTGGAGCTTGTCCCACACATTGGTTACTTATGACCTCCAAAACTAGTATTAAGCATGGGCAGCCACTCTACTCATTGCCAATTGGTTTTGGGTTGAATGCTTTAACAACCCTGATTGATGTCATGTTGGTTTTGGTACACAGTAATTAGTGATGTATTTTTGTGTATGCGCCTTCTTTTAACTTGGTATCTCTCTGATGTAGGTCTTGCTTGGTGAAAGTGCTGGATGTGAAGGGGAGAATGTAGGACCATCTAAATCTGGACTGCTAACTGTTCTGGAAGTCCTGAAAATTCAGATGAAATTCTGGCCTACACTGGAACCTGTCTTGGCAAAATTGCAGTTACAGTGGGGCGCATATGCATTCCCAAATAGAAGTGAGTGTAATCCCTTCTTGTTTATTTTGACTGCCATGCATACTGTTCTTGTAAAAAGCGTATGGTCCATTTTGGTCGACCCCAAATAGAGGTTTTGCTAGTAGAAAACGTGGGGTGATGTAGAGGCAGGGATGGAGGAGCAGGAAAAGAAACATATATGACTTAATTAGGGACCTGACTCCGCTGTAGATGCCGTAGTAGCATTTCTTTAGCGAGGAGGATTTCTGGTAGTTGGAAGATTGGATGCTCAGTAGGTGTTTTGAGAGGAGTATAGTGGAGCGAGTGTTTTCTGCAGTCCTCTTAATGAATGAGATTATATCTTCCCCTCCCTCATGTTTTTCCAATTTAGTAACATATTTCCACAAGGGCCTATTTTCATCGAATTTTTCATTTTCATCTACACCCGATGAAGCCATAGTGAAAGCTTCCCTAAGAATCAATATGCACAGCAATTACCTTAATAAACGTTCACATTCAAAGCACTCATTGTGGGGTTGGTGATTCTAACATTGGACCTGATTGGACCTCTAGTCGGAATCTGGGCTTGGCCTTGCTCCCTCGCCTGACCTGCGCAAGTAGCACCCACTGGTAGTGCCTTAACTGATCGGAGTTGACCGGAAAGGCACTCCGATGGTTAAGTGAAAGGTTGCAAGTGGAGAGGAAAGCACATAGGCTTTTTGGGTAGTGAGCTGCGGTGTACCCCCAAGGGTTATCCATGTACCTTTTATAGAACTCCAAGACTTGTCCTCCAAGTATGCGTGTACACGGCACTGCTCGGTAACTGCTTTGGCTGATGTCATTCGTGACGTAGGGGATAAGATGGTTAAGTGCACGTGCATGGGCTACCTTCCGTATTTTGGTGGCTCGATTTCCAGGTTCAACCTTCCTTAGCCGATCGAGGTGTTTGTGCATCACTTGATCCAACATCTCCGTCTAACCTTCTCTCCTGCGCACAAAGCAATTGCGTTAGTGCCAAGCCGGACCTTGGATGGCAAGGCACTTTGATGGTCAAGTAAGAAGGAAGAAAAGGGAAAGTACAAACACCTCGATCAACGCACGGTAACTGTCACACTTGACGATACGAATCGAGGCGGTTACCGGCACATGCATCGAGTCATCGTTTTGACAGGTGTCTCACACTATTCGGCTCACGTCACTCATGATGTTGCAGATAAGGCGTTGCTTCCATTGATTTGACGTGTCATAGTGACCGAAACCACCCCGTTCATATCTAAACCCAGTGGCTCTACAGAATGGAGCTGCTCGGCACCGGCTCTGGTGACATAAGTTGGTCATGCAATGTTTAAGACAGAGCGTGGTGAAACGACCGAAGCGTACGTTCCTCGTTGCCAAGAATACGAGATATCCGGCTCTGGCAGTCACCCCGACCAACCCCTTAGGCACGCCAAGCCAAGAGATCCATTGTTCATTGGAAAATAATCAGGCTCTGTCTACTAGTCCCTCCGACTACACAACTGCTTGGCCAAATGGCTCGTAGGTCTCCCGATCGGTGATGATCGACTTAAAGACCACTTAGTTGAACTTTCTGGATTGATCGATTGTTTTGCCCACTATGATAGCCCCTCAACTTTTTCCAATGCCGCTGATCGTGGGAGGAGTTGATTCCAAGGTTGGCGAAACCACTATACTACCAAGTGACCAAGCTGAGCCCCGTCATGGCCGGGATATGGAAAAGTGGTGGCGTCTGAGTTTCTGCAATCGCCGAATTGCCGTCCACTGAGGGCTCGCCACGTGTCACTTTTAGACTAGGGTATCGAAATCGAAAGGACGCCCGCTGTCACGTCGTCCTGGATTCTGTCGGTTGAAGAGACGCGCCGCTTACATTGCGCGATGAATCTTTGACGTCGTCCGTCCTTTGACGTCGTCCGAGCGAGAGGACGATGCCGGGGGGGGGGGGGTTGGCACTTTTCCTCTCTTCATTCTCCTTCGATTTTCTAGAGCTTCTCTCTCTACAAACTTAACCACTCAATTGTGGTCGTGCCCAGAACCAAGCTTTTACTCCAGATTTTTGCAAATTTTCAGGTAAATCTTCAATCTATACTCTATTTCTGCATTTTTGTTAAGTTTTTCGCATGACGTCTGGGTTGGTTTGGGGTTATTCTAGATTTGACACTGCCTGTGAATAGTACCATGAATATTAAGTAACCATCAACCTGTTCTTGACGAAGCGTTGTTGTTCTTGCCGAGGGGTTAAGGAACTCCTCTGCAAGATCAAGGGTAAGATAATCTTTTGGGTTTTTCCGCCTTTCACCGATAGTGATTCGCTTGGTCCACCCATTTTTTCCTGTCTTACCTGAGTGATGGGGGTGTGAAGCGAAGTCCCACATCGCCTGATTACCAAAGTAATATAAAGTATATAAGCGTGAGGGCACCCTCACTTCAAGAGCTAGCTTTTGGGGTTGAGTTCTACCCAAGACCGTGTAAAAGGGGGATGGTTAGTTCATGTATGCTTGTGATTCAACCTCTGCATATCGCTAATGGTCTTCACCTATGCACCTTGTTAGGTCTAGCGTCTTCAGCTATTGAGCTTTCTTTGAGCACCTATAGCTCTCGCACAGAGTCAGACGCCGAATCGCGTATCCATAATTTGATCAGAAATCTTCGAGGTCGGGGGAACCGCTGTACGGATATAGTATCCGTGGATGCGATTATGGACGGGACCCCTATTTGTGCTGTTCCCCTCCTCCTGACTAGCTGACTCCAACGACTCAACTGAGTTTGACGACTTCATCGATGACTCAGAGGCGACTGAGTCGGATAACCGGTCGGGGTGGGAGCTGTTCGAAAAGGGTGTGGCTGGAGAGAGAAACCGAGCCAAGTGGTAGTGTCGAGGCTCCCCTTGGATGTTGACGCTTTGGTCGCCGTTGAGCAGGTAGCGATGGCGACGATTGGGGGAAGCGTCCCAAGGGGGAATGCTCCCGTTGCCAAGGGCTAGGGGTTTGAGAGGAATTACCATGCCCTTACCTTCCCTATTTTACGAGCGGCGATGTAGGCTACCAAGCCTTCGTGACGAAATATGGGATTCCCGATGATGTTTCGGTGACGCTTCACCAAAAGGACCCCCTCTTGTTTATTGGTCGGACCATATAAATATGCCCTTGATAGGATTACTGAAGAAGGTGTTCGGTTTCCCATCAAGGATTTCCTTCGGGTTGTCCTTAATGTGTACCACTCCCCCCTGACCACTTGTCGGCTAACAGCCACCGAATCATTAACTCGGCATTCAAGTTAAAAAAGAGAACCATAAATGATCTATTCAGAATCTATGCCATGTTGCGAAACAAGAAATATGGTCGGTACTTTCTAGCGACTCGGCGAGATAAAGATCACATAGTCCAACGCCTGCCGGATTATGAAAAGTGGGCTGATGTACATGTGGTGGAATTGGGGAATTATACCTTTGCCCCTCGGGAAGAAAGATTTTTCCCCATCCCGGCCCGAAGGGGGGAGATTGGTCGGCACCAAACCTTTTTGAATCTTGATTTTTCTCTCCTAGTTTTTCCCTTTGTCGTCTGCTTTACTGAAGTCTATGATTTCTTTTTCAGCGCCAGGGTTGTGGGGGCTACTTCACCGGAGTTGCCTCTTTGAGCTTCTGGTTTGGTACGGATGAGTGGTAAAATGGCTGAACTTCACCTAAACCCTAGGAGCTGGTTTGAGAAGGTGACCTACACACTGAGCACCCGCGATAGTGCCAAGCCCAGACCGTGGTGAGTCCGGGAAGGCACTCCGATGGTCTAGTAAGTCACCGGAGAAGAAGTACGGAAGCAAGAGTTAGAGAGAGAGAGAGAGAGAGAGAGAGAGAGAGAGACTCTTCAGGTTGGTAAGGGTGCCTTTTATAGGCAAGGACTTGCTTGCTCCCCAAGTTCCTTCATGTTTCTCATGTGCGCCGTCCGTACCCGACACAATATGTGGTTGGGTCAGAGCGTCTTGAGCAGACCCGCCGCTTCGGGTGACGTCACACAAGTCAACCGGTTTGGGAGGACTCCCCGGTCCACCACATGATTCCTGCGACGCCGCCTGCCTGACGCCGCAACTGTCAGGCAGGCGTGACACTCTATTTGGCCGAACTGCCTCGGACGTCGGTGAACCCATCGGTTCGGCAGACTCATCCTTGCTACGATTAGGACTGGCGCCGAGCAGAAGCCTTAGAACCCACCACATTCATATACTCTAAAGATGTAATTTTGTTAGCCCTATCATACATGTCACATAGTAATTCGTGCCAACGTAAATAGTGTTCTGGTGAATATTAGTAAATATTGTGTTTAACTACATGAGCAACCAAGGGTTTGTAGCCTAGTGGTTATCTCCTGGTTCTCTCACAAGCGAGACCAGGGTTCAAGCATCGGCAGAGGCATTTGGGGTTTAGGGCTATGGATAGTTTCTAGACCCCCTCCAGACCAACTCACTAACTCTCCCGCTAACCCCCCACTGATGTATATCGAATGGCCAAAAAAAAAAACTACACGAGCAACCTTAAGCTAATATTTTTGTAGAATCTTATAATTTGTTTCCCTTGTTTTGTATCTTTTCTTTTGGGATTTATGTGCTTGAGAAGTCTATCCTAGTTGGGAGCGGGGTTCTTTCTCAATTAGATCGAGATGCCTAGGGGATTCTGACTTGAAAGCGGATGAGCAAGGTTTGAGGTGGATTCGCCACCCCAGCAGATAGGAGAATCTGCTAGTACGAGCACGATTCTGATATGGGCCTGAAAGTAACGTGCCAGCTTTGTAGGCACGATTCTGATATGGGCCTGAAAGTAACGTGCCAGCTTTGTAGGATTAATCGTCAAATCTAGGGATTACTCTCCCCAAATGACGAGTGCCTTACTGCATCCGAAACTGTTCATTAAGGTAGTACACCGTTTGTGCTTCCTCTCCTCCTGTCAAATCTACTGCAATCACATGAGACTACCAAATAAAAGTACATCTGTTCTCCAGGGTTGGTTGTGGATAGAAAGGGGTGAAGCCAACTATTGCTTTGCAACTCTAGTTCGCTATTGCACTCCTCTCCCCACAGACAGCAGAGTGGTGGAACCGGTGGATGAATTTTTTTTAATTTGTCGGCTTGCATGAGCACCTCTGCGTAATGGTAGGCTGCAAGGAGGGAAAATATGTTACTTAGCCAGAGTTTAACCTTTTCTTTTACTTGTTTACATAGTAATTTCTGGGGCTAGATTGATTGCTTTTCTATGACCTCGTGCAGAAAAACTGAACAAAAAGAGGCAGAAGGCTGGAGTGCCGGTATGGTGGCAGTGGGGGAGAAAACGGTGGTTGTATCATCTCTTATCTGGGGACCTTCATTTAAGATCGAAGGGAGTTTAACTATTGTATGTGTAATATTTTCGTGAATCCTCATCTTTTTTTACCCCGGTAAACTAGTTTTAGTTTGTATCCATGTATCCTAGAGTTTTTTCCCCTCCTTATTTTTCTGGTCTCTTGTACTTAGTTGCACTGTGTTAGCCTATTTGGTACTAATTTTTAGATGTTCAGTTCCAACAGACTTGATGGCAATGGGATCTATGCAATCTAATTACTAGTCCTTAAAACTGAGTGTACCATGTTTGGTTTTAAACAGCTTGAGTTACCTTCATGGCCCAAGCTGCATCAGCAGCCAAAAATCAGACGGAAAATTTGGATCCGTGACATAATAAACCTCCTGTTTTCTTTGTTGTTTATGCTAACATCATTGTTCTTATTATTTGTGTGCGAATTTCAGAGTTTTTTTTGTGTGGCTAAAGTAAAACTTCATAGAAAGATAAAAGAGTTCTTACAAGAGTTCTCAAAAGAGGAACAAATACAGCCCCAACACTAATAACAAAGAGATTACATCAAATGGATAGGTAACATATGCGTTAGAGTGAATCCTTGAAGAAGTTTCATATCTTGCAAAAGCACAGGCTTAACAAAAATTGGACCGCTCGCTAAGAGAGAGATCCTGTATAGGTGGATGATTGAACTAAAAAGCAGAAATAAAAAAACAAAGGGGTTGCAATGTGGCTGGGAAGTGGGATATTAATATGCATTATATTTCAGTTAAGATCCCATTTCACTGCAACAATAACAGGATTTAATGGTTTGGAATTGAGGGGTGTGAGGGGAAGGCAGCAGGTAATATTTTGTGTCTGGAACATGTAGTCTATGTCTGGATCCTACTGTTGCGGTTGAATAGGAGTATTTAGTTGATTCATTTTACATTTTCTTTTTTGTTGCGACTTCAATTTTCGGGTATTGTACAAGATTACAGCACTACCTGTCAACAAGAGTGGGTGGCCAATTGTATACTTGGTTGAAAGCATTTAAAATCGACACAATTCTGATAGTTCACTCCATTTATTAGTTTTTATGTTCTTCCCATCTTGCTCGTCACTTAGTCAGCCTTTATGTGTGTGGGTGTGCACAATTGTTCGGATTCTGTGTCTGGAACTTTTGGGTGTTCCCCATTCCCAGCCTGCTCTTAGCTGGAGATGGGAGTAGACGGAAATTTGCAGACAGGATCCCACCCAAGGAAATATATAAGTGTCTTTGTTGCCTTACAAGATGATCTTCACTTCTACATTTGTTTTTTTGTTATCTTTTCGTTTCGTTTTATTTTTCTGTGTGTTTCTTGCCATTGTCTCTATTTCCAGGTATGGTAATTAGGAGATGATTTAGAAATCCTAAGCTGGGATTCTTCCACATTGGACATGGCAGAGTTCCTAATTATCTGGTCCTTTTAGTTCATAGGAGTATAAAAGTGGTATCAAGACACCTGAAAATATCCTTAATTACATTAATCCTAAAACACGAAGGGAACATCAGTCGTGGTGTATTAAATGGTAGGATTGTGTTCCTGTAGTGATAAAAACCTTGCACAAGTCCACTTCCAATGTGAATAGCTTGCTTGAAAGTTAAACCAAATGAGAGAGAGAGAGAGAGAGAGAGAGAGAGAGAGAGAGAGAGAGAGAGAGAGAGAGAGAGAGGTGTTATTGGTGCATTGTTGGAGGTGCCATTGGGTATGCTAACGGGACAACATAAGGATGGTGGTGTCCAGGAGGCAGCATAACCGGAGTCCCCACAGCAGATGCCATATGACTCGGACCTGCCGCCACTGGATGCCCCATCGGTGCACCATACATTCCCATATTCAGTGGCGGAATCCTATGCTTGATGGGTGGCGGTCCCACTGCTGTCACATGTGTTGGGTTTGCCGCTACTGCATTAGTTTGGTGGCCGGTGATAGGTGGTGGTTGAGTTGAAGGATCACCGCCATTGATACTAGTGATGTCGTGGATGCTGGATCTCCTTCTGTCTCTATTCATGGAGTTGAGTCGGATGAAGTATTTCTGGGCATGGCTTGCCACTTGTGTTGGGGTCCTTGAAATAACAAAGTTTCTTGAAATGCTCCTCCAGTCTCCTTTCCCGAACTTGTCCAGCCCCAACAAAAACAGCCTGCCAAATTGGAAATACCCCAAAACGGTTTAAAATCAGAGCAGCAGATTCAGATTCACAATCTCGTATGATATTTTTTATATGCAATATTTACAGGGCATTTCGTGTTCTTTTATTTTGACCTGAAGCAACCACCCATTGTGTGTCATACTTTGTTGGTATCGTTATCACACCGTTGTAGATAAATTTATTTGCGTAAGATGTGTCGTTGATCGTCTTCATATGCTAAAGTTGTCTATCTGGTATACTATCCTTGCAAAAATAGAATTTGTTCCACGTGATCTTTGTTCCATAACCAATCAATCCAATTCAATTCAAGGATGAGAAAGAGTCCAGACCTCCGTGGACAATCCTAGATAGTGTTGGCTTGTCTCCCGGCTAGAAACCATCGTGTATAAAAGCTACTAGCGGGGAAATTTTTCCTCACTTTTCTTTAGGGAGATGTTAATTATCCTAAGACGACGACGAATTTGTGCAATTGGACAATGAGCATATAACATTTGTCATCGTTCTAGATATAAAAAAAAAAATATCACCAAGTGTATGAACTTTGTAATGAACTAGTACTACTTAAAGAATTAAGTAATTAGCTCCAAGGACTTTAATTTTGATATGAATGCTGCCAACACTGCCTTTGCACATAGACTTCACCATGATTATTATGCTCTAAAAGCAGTGGAACGAATACAGATGTCCGGACATATAGATGAATCCTGAGTTGTTCAATCTACGTGATGTACTTACAGGCATCGGACAACTACAGACACATCTGTGTCCGGACATTTTGAGTCCAAAGCATTTTCCATTTTTTGTTAATTTGTTTTTAGTATTAATTTCTGTGCTCAAGTAGTACTGTAGAGTTAGTTAAAAGTTACCTATGCTCTTCTTCTGTCCATGGAATCCCTTTTCTTCTCTCCTGTTCTGCCCTGGACCCTCCCCCCTTCCCTCCATGCCCATTCGGATCCTGACCCAACCCCGAATACCCGCTTCCAAAACCGCAATTCAATCTCTTCTCAGTGCTTGTACAACTCCCATGGAAATCCTTAGTTGATGAGGATGCTGCTGCTGCTGCTGCTTCCTCTCCAACATATTTGGGAATCGGAACGTTACCGGCTTCGATTGCAGTAACATCCTCAACTAATAGTTCATAATGTTGCTTCAATTCTTCAATGGTTTTATTGGGAACCATTGAAGCAAATTTGCTCCAATTCAGGTCTTTTGAGTCGTCATCAGTCCAGTGAATTGCAATGGCATTTTCAAAAGCCTTTTCTTCTTCTCTGCTCCACTCTACTGAAGCAGAAGACATGGGGGGTGGGGTTTGTTGAGGGGATTGAAGCTGTTTTCGGTTTTGGCTTGGGTTTGGAGAGAGGGTGCGTAGGGTAAGAGAGGAAAGAGTGAAGGATAATAAGAGTGGGTATCAAAGAGTTTTAACGGAAGAGGACCACCAACTTGAGGTTGAAGGGATGGGTTGATTTGTCATCTTCATGAAAAAAATCACAAAAAATTCTCTCTCCCTCTCTCTCACATGCGCGCGCGCACACGTACATAGGATTGCAAACAAGCCAAGTCGAGTCGAGCTTCGCTGTATTCAAGCTTGTTTATTAAAATTTTACCGAGCTCGAACATAGTAGTAAATAGGTAATGAGCCGAGCACGAGCCGAGCCAGTCGAAGCTTGACTCGAGCCCGAGCTTGTTCACGAGCCAGCAACAAAAATATATTCCTACTTGCAGGGGCGGACGCAGGATTTTCTATCAGTGGGGTCAAGAATCTACAAATGTTGTACATATTTCATGTCTTGGGGTAAGATCTGGTGAATCATGTGTAGTGTCTTGGGGCAAAATTACTAAAATATCCAGAAATATGTGTACACGTGTGTAGGAAATTTAAATTCAGCGGGGTCAATTGACCCCTCTTGCCTCTTCTTGGGTCCGCCCTTGCCTACTTGCATAATAGATACAATAGTTTTAATTGCGCATGTACATGTGTCTTAAATAAATGTTTAACCTACGGGTAAAGGCTGTGTTTCGAAATACTGATACAATTAACTATAGTTTTTGAGTATTGTACATCAACATATTACTTTCGAATTAATCAGAAGTACTGTAATCTTTTCCTGTTAAAATAAAATGAGTCTTATCGAGCCTATCACGATAGTTTTAGGCTTATTTATTAATTTTTCGCAAGCTTGAGCTTGCGAGCCAAGCATACATCAAGCTTGTTTATTAATTTTTTTTGCGAGCTCAAGCTCGAGCTTAATAAAATTTAACGAACCAGCTCGAACGAGCCATTCACAAATAGCTTGGATCATTTCCAGCCCTACACACTCTCTCTTCCGCCCACAGTTTGTGATGTTCTGGAGGCAAATTAAAATGTGTGCCATGACAAGAAGAAGTGGAGGATATGGTGAGTGGGTTGTTGAGGTTATTTCGAAACACACACAAGAAGGCCATGTGAGAGAGTAATTATTGACCACCAAGGGCAGGGCAGTAGCGAGTTGTCAAAGGTGCGGTGAAATTCCCTCTCTCCTCGGGCAGTCTCCAGTTTTATCCGCTTGCAGTAATAGTCTTTGTGAATAAGGTAACGAGTTTAATCCATTACTGGCCTGAGTGCAGGGTCGTTCTTTCGTCATAAAAAACAAATTGGTGAAAGCAGCACATATGTTAAGCTCGGTCCCTAGTGAAACTGTGGTGACACGGTCTATTTTTTGGGTCCTATTTGATAAATCCATTTTGTTTCTTTAGTTTACTTAAAATAAGCAAATAAGATTATTTTGCCAACCTATTCGGATTATTACTTATCTTTTTACCACACACAACAATAAACAAATAGAAATCAATAACCAAACAAAATTAGCTTACTCTATATCTTTCTTATATACTTATTTTGATAAATAAGAAAATAAGATAGATTACCAGAAAGGCCTTCATAACATTAACAGGTGATTTTTTTTAACGGATGATAAGTGGTCAAGATCAGGCTTGACATAATGATTCTAAACAAGAGAATAATTTAAACCCTTAAACAAACGTAACATAATTGAGATTCTAAATAATTTGCCAACGAAAAAATGAGGGGTGAAACTATGGAGTAAAAATTTGACAGTATTTTGGTCTCTCGATATATATATATATAGAGTCCGGTTCCGGTCAGGACTCCCGGACCTATCTTAGGTCCGCACCTCCCACTTCCCGGCCAAATGGTCGGGATCCGATCCGTTAGATGTGTTTAAAACGTGTTTTTAAGGATCCCCGCGAGAAATCATCAAAAAACAATACCGGGAAGGGGAGGTGTGGACCTAAGGATCCGTCAGAAAGTCCTGACTGGATCCTTGGGCATATATATATATATATATATATATATGTATATGTATATATAAAGTTGCAATCATTGAGTGAGAAGACAGGGTTGGAGTTTAGGACCAGAGAATATTTGAAAGGCCATCACCACAACCACAAGTAGAGTCTCAACCACGCTCACTTTTAGAATTGTATGTCACGCTCAATTTAGAAACAAACAGTCAGTCTGCTGATTGGGACTTGTCGTTTTTCTTCTTTACCACATATCTTTATCTGTAAGTCTAGAAAAAGAGGGTATCTAATTACGAGTAAGGTAAGTCTTTTTTTTAATAACCATTAAGGTAAGTCACTTTTTTCTGTCTAAATCGTTTGTCTTCTTTACCACAGATTTTTATCTCTAAAAGTCTAGAAAAAGAGGTACCTAGGGTTTAGGTTTATTCACTTTTATAAGGTACCTGAGTGTTTAGGTTTAGGGTCCACTTTCCTATTATAGGGTTTTAGTGGTTTAAACACTTTCATAGGATACCCTAGGGTTTTAGGCATGTTCATTAGTGTACTCTAGAGTTTAGGTTTATGCACTCTCATAGAGTATCCTAAGATTTAGGCACTTTCATATGATTTGGAGAGTTGAGGAGAGAGAGAGAGAGATTGAGCCCATATGGGATGGAGAGAGAGAGAGAGAGAGCAGCCACTGATTTGGGCGGTGCTTTCTACAATTTATTGGACCTGCCCCCACTTGGAAAGAGTTTGTTATTGGGATCCTAGCAAATCGCCTTTAGGATAAAACAAAACCTATGAAATCTACATATAGCAATTCTGGAGAAATCCCAGAATTCCTCTACGAAATTATGTAAACTAATCAGAGAAAAGTGGATTAAGAATGTGTATAAAAATAAGTAGGAGATGACTAGTATTTATAATGTACGGATGTGTGTTAATGAAAAGTCACAACTTTTGTGATTAACTCTTGTAATAAAAAAGTTATATCTTTTACCAAAAGACATGACTGTTAATTCCAAACTTGATATTAAGTCATGTTTTTACCCAATAGACACATTTATTGACTATCACATCTCTTAATACACTTTTTGTGCACCCGCACACCTCTCTACAAAATACAACAACTATTACAACCAACTTATAAATGTGTGTAATGTGTGTTTTCACACATTTATACAAACAGAGCAATCACTAGAATACCAATGCAATAGTGCTTGAGGCTAACTGTGAAAAAAAGAGGAGAGAGAAAATTGGCAAGGAACTCCGATCGATTACACTATGAATAGACAAAGAGAGAATGAAATCGTAAAGAGGAACACAATTTTAGTTCGTATTCTGTCGATTTATTTTTTGTGGGTTTTCTCAAAGATTGAAAAATTATCTAGTGTGGTGACACCATCTTTGGTCATTGGGTTGTTTGCTATAACTATGAAATAAATCTTTTAAAATATAACTTTAATTTCTATGTAAATTGCATATTCTGCATTTTAATAGAAGCAGATGAATTAGTTATGTACTACTTATTTGAGAAAGCTAAGCATAAATGCATTTTGAGTAGAAAAAAATACGATTTCATTATCGATGTAAAATGGGAAAAAAAAGCAGGTCCATTTGCTTCATGTGGAACTTTGGCATCGATCATTTTGGATTTCAATTTTTACTGCATTTTTTACAAATCAAGATGATGAAATCATATTATTTATACATCGTTTTTACTTTATCATAGGAACTCAGATCAGTGTTCGAAACCTTGAATGTATTTTTGTGAACAGCTTCTGGAAATTGGAAAATATCTTGCTCCCAATTCATAAACGCACGCGCTACAAAAGCACGTAAAGAAACGACTTTCGGTAGCACTTACCCGTGCTTTCATCTCTCTCTCTCGACGTGGTCGTCCCTCCATTTCTATTTTAGGCTACAATGCACCAGTACCACATAACATCTCTCTTTATTCTAAATATATTGGGGATGACTATAATACATATTCAATAAATTTATATATCATATGTACCTATTATAGGATTCATGTTATGCTATCTCATTGGCAATCATAAATTTTTTTAGTGTTTCATAACTTTTCTGCAATATGATTCGTAACATATTTTATGATTCATAACATTTGGTGCATCTCGTAACTATTATTAATGACAGGCTATCGATTCGTAACTTTTATAGGGGTGTATATGAAACAGTGTGTATTGTAGCCTTTCTCATAAATTATATATACTCCCTCCATCCCCATTTATGGTCCCAGATAGTAGCATTTTTTATCGTCCCAAAAAGATTGTCTCACTCAAAACTAAATGAGTAATAGTTAATTAATATTTACTTTTACCCTTCCATTTTTAAAGTAATAGTACTAAAAAAATATGAAAATATAGTGATTGGAGGGTAAAATGAGAAAAAATAGATTTGGTTTTAAAAAGTTCAAAGATTGTGTTACTTTATGTAATTGGAATCACCAAAAGAAACTACTAAATGAGGATATATATATATATATATATACTAGTGAATGACCCATGCCTGGAGGCACTCTACCGAACGAAATTTGAGTGCAAGTAAACTAATGAGATTCCATTGTTGTCTTCTTCGTCACCGCAACACAAAAATTGAGCAATAACACAGTAGTCAACTCACTTGTCCATATATCCTAACATTTGGGATTTGGGAACAGTTTTACCTTGATTCTGGGCAAACCTTTGGTAGCAAAAGATATATACTGTAGTTTTATTATTACTAATGGGAGGTGGAAGTGGCCTAGGCCAAAAAGTTTATTACCCAGGAGATTGTTGCTCCTACCACTACAATCTTTTACCTAGTCTTAGAATGTTTGCGCCGATAACCCAATTTGTGCCTGAAAAAAAAATTAGACTGTATCAACACTAGAACATGAAATCCAAAAAAATCGATTGAGTGTGTAAAAGTGCTGAAATAGAGGTAGGAGTGGAACAGAAAAATGAGATTGGTGAAGATGGTGATTTGATTGGTCAGTGAGAATTAACGAAAGAGAGAGATTTGATAATCAATTCCAACTCATAAATAGAGACAGGCAAAATCTGATTTGTTGGTGGAAAAGACAAAGCAAGTAAGGGGAGAGAGGCTGTTGAAAAAAAAAGTAAGAGGAGAGATTTGTTGCACTGTAAATGTAGAATTAGGCTTCTTTTTTTTTTTTTGGGGGGGGGGGAATGTAAAATTAGGCTTTTGGCTTCCCAGTATAAATTGGGGTTTCCAAGTAAGTTATGGTAATTGTCACGCCTCGCCCCGCAAACGGCAACCGCTGTGGGCCCGAGTCGGTGCGGACACGCAACATTCCAACTCAAGACCCAACATCCCCTCACAAAACATTATAATAAAAACTCAGCGGAAGACTTCAACATATAAATAAACTCTTCAACGTTAACCATAGTTCCAAACTCCAACAACCGTCTACTTAATTACAACTTAAACAATACGAGTCCTCAAAAATACTCTTTTATTACAACCATAAAAGTACTACGTGACAACGTGTTTGAAATTCTCTCGACACCAATTGAACACCTCAAACACTGACCGGTAGTGGATCCCCTCTAAGCCACCTGCTATCTAGCAATCAAAGGAAAGTCAGAGTGTGTGAGACATAAAGAATGTTCAATAAAATACAACAGATATGCTCAACAAGATACAACCAAATCAACATCCAGATACAGCAGTGATATACAATGAGTATCAACATGTAAATAACCAATCACATGCAAGTGGCACGTCTGCCACATCCTATGTATCCTAGGTCACTGTGGGAGCACACCCCGCTCGTTGTCACCGGTAATTAGGCGGTACAACGTACTCGCGGTGCAACCCAATCCACAGCCCCTTCGCATATACCATCTTTCACACATAATCCTAGGTCACTGTGGGAGCACACTCCGCTCGTTGTCACCGGTACTTAGGCGGTACAGCGTACTCGGGGTGAAACCCAATCCACAGCCTCTTCGCAGATATCATCTTTCACACACATCTTTCACATGCATCTTTCACACACATCTTTCACACATCTTTCATTCATATAACATCAACACAGTTATATGTTCATCTTCACAACAACACATCATCAACACAGTTATATGTTCATCTTCACAACAATACATCATCAACACAGTTATATGTCATTGAACATAACCATGTCAAACACACTCACCTTCGATTCGACTGGAGTATGCCAAACTTACGGTTTCGGCACCTCCCGATGACCCGACCTGTCACCTAGCGACAAGCTAAACCATATCAGTATATGATCATCTCTAAACATTAATACAAATGCTTAAATATGAAAATATAAGGCTATTATGGAATTAAACAACAACCAACAACATCGTGAATCAAACCATTTGCTGCAACACACAAACTCAACAGGAACACACACACTTGTAAAATCCGTCAAACTTATAATATGCACCCAAATGATCTAAGATTTGGTGGAGATCAAAACCACACGTCAAGGTTTATCCCTGATTTTTCATGGATTTTTATGAGCAATAGAACCAAGTCGATTCCACGCACAAACTCACAAATTATGCTCAGGAAATGCAAAACCTAGCAGCACAGTCTGTCGTATCCTGACTATAACTTCCTATAGGTTCAAAATCAAACTCCAAGACTACAACCACTAGAAAGTAGACTTCCAGTACATAGATTTCGACATATAATTTGCCCTATTTGGTGTCCGGATGACCAAGATACACTCAATAGAAGTTACACAAAACAAACTTAATATTGCAAATTCTGCAGAACAGTCCATCTTCAATAATTCACCAAAAATCGCCTACTCAACATTTTCTAATGATTCCAACTCCAAAACATCACCAACTTATCAACACAAAAGACCCATAAGGACCCATCTCCATTGATCATACTTAGATATAGCAAAACTTATTAGAAACACAGCTCAAAAGGCTGCCCAAAATTCCTCAACCATCAACTTCAACTCAAAAACTGCTATATCCTACAGAAAATTAAGCCACAAACCCTACATAATCTCGAAGGTATACGAGTCTAGTTTTCAAATCAAAAAGCGGTTTGCAAAACGGACACCCAAGCTAGGAGTTATGCCCTTTTTTCCAAAGACTACCAGTGCTGTCTGCACAAACACGAGCCTGGCAGCCGTTCGGTAAATCATTTTTCATATTTTCTGTACTTCGAATTAAACTCTGAAAATTTTACACAATATACAAGACATCCATGGGTATCTACTATAAAAATATCAAGAATTTAGGAGCTCGAAAACCATATCTAAAAATTCGGCCAAAACCATGGCAGATTCAACTTTTCACATGTTGTTTCACACAACCACATGACCCACGAATTTCTTGAAGTAAAAACCCAATTCCAACTTCTAAAACTCATTCTCAGCCATAATCAAACCTCAAATACACCCAATACACACATATATCTAACTTTGAATCAATCCCCAAAACATAAAAACATAGAGTTTACCTCTTGATTCCCCCAATTTTCCTTCTCTTCTTCCTCTTTCTTTCTTTCTTCTTCTTCTTCTTCTTCTTCTTCTTCTTCTTCTTCTTTCTGTCGTCCTCTCTTTCTCTCTTACTATGTCTTTCTCTCTTTCTCTTCTCTGATTAGAGTGAAGGAAAAACCAACA
>JAXBDA010002505.1:0-42004 GCA_036023075.1 Gaultheria prostrata
AATGGTGCCCCCTTTCCAACCATCCACTTCTTTAAGGTATCCAAGGCCTATGTCAGTCGCTCTACCTTCACATTACTAAGATATGCGAACATAAGCGAGTAAGTTAGCATTGTGGATGTGATACCCACAACCTCCACTAGTGGCATTCGATATTCATTGGTCTTGTACGTGGCATCAATGATCAACACGGACGAAAAGATGACAGATAGCTCCAGGCTTCTAGGATTAACCCAAACAATATCTGTGATTTAGTTGGTGTCTGGATTTGTAATATAATCATGGAGATATCCTTTCTTAATTAATTGGTCTAAAATACTGAGTAGAAGTTAGAACCCCCCCCCCCCCCCCGCGCATTTGGCTCCTTGTTTTTGGAAATGGCATTGTAAATACTCCTAATTCCCGTAGTGTTTGACGGGTCTTTTTGCTTCAAAATACTAAGAATTTCACGAGGCGCGGTGCTATTGGCCATGTCGACCACAAATTGTTTCTCCATTGGTTTTAGCCTTCACGGGTACTCGTGGCCCTCAAAATGTTGTGCTGGTTCATGGTTATGGAAACCACAAGAAACCCTTAAAGCCCACTTGACACCGTCTGGAGGTATTGGTTTACCTCGCAGCTCAAATGAGCAATCACATTTTTTAGTCCCAGTATTTTTAGACAAGGGTTGCCCTTCAGCCAGATACCGTGGCGGTTTATACTTTCCTCCTCTCTCACAACCAAGAATGCACTTCGGCAGCTTGCCGCCTGTTAAATTAGTAGAAGTTTTAATAACCACCACAGTACCATTTTCCAGACCAACTTTTTTCGCCCAATCTAACATTTCTCCTCTACTTTAAAAAATCTACAAAAAAAAAAAAAAACTAATTTGTATAAGTAAAACATTATCCCGTCTTAACATATTATCTCTACTTTCAAAATAAATGACGAATTTGCATAAGAAAGAAGGTAATAACTAACCTGCTCAGTAGTAAACTCGGGTGTATAATCACGACCATTGTGGGAGATGCTCTCCCCACAGGGAACGTCATTCCCTACTGACCAACTATCTGAAACTGAAAAGTTGTAGTCATCCATAATGTTGTTCTATGAATGAAAATAGTGGGAGATATTGTTTTGTGAACTCGGGTGTATAATCGCGACCGTTGTAGGAGATGCTCTCCCCACAGGGAACGTCATTCCCTACTGACCAACTATCTGAAACTGAAAAGTTGTAGTCATCCATAATGTTGTTCTATGAATGAAAATAGTGGGAGATATTTTTCTGTGATTTTATGAAATAGTGGGAGAGGGAGAATTACGAAAATAAGGTGGGAGAACACTACTTGAATTTGCTACCACACAATACAAGAGGAGAACACTACTTGAATTTATACGCCAAAACTTCATGAGGCTTGGCAGGATATGGCACACAATCAAAGGCCTTTCTTCAATGCTCTAATTCCCTGTTTCTGCTCTTATTGTTGCTTCCGTTTTCAGCTTCTACAAGGCCCAATTGAGGCCAATAGATTTGAGCCAAAACCTCACATGAAATACATTAATACGAAATGAAAAAAAAAAGGAATCAAACGGTGGGCCCCCGGTTGGGGTTGGGGGGGGGGGGGGGGGGGGGTTCAATTTTCTATTTTTGAATGTATCAAATTCCGTCCTTATAGTTTTATATAGGTTTCAGTTTGATCCTTACATTTTAAATGTTTTAATTATGTCTTGTTTCAACATGATTTTTTCTCTAGTAATGCTACGCGCACACCACATTCGCACACACCACATGCACACCACGTCATCCGGACAGTCCAAATGCTTTTTTGGACGTTCTTGATTTGAAATGCACTCTGACCGGTCAAAGAGCTCTTTTACCGATCATAGTGCATTTCAAATCCAGAACATCCAAAAAAGCATTTGGACGGTCCGGATGGGGTGGTGTGGAAATGGTGTGCACACATGTGGAGTGCACATGATTTTTTCCTTTTCTTTCTCTAATTACAAAACTGCTCTTCAAGTTTACACAATTGGGAAAGGCTACAATACACACTCCTTTTTTGGTATGTATCATGTGCACCCAAATTATCTACCGTTGGATGGTTAGCCTTATTAAAAATGTTACGAATCGATTACTTGTTACCTGAGCAATAGGTGACCTTAGATATTGAAAAACAACAACAAAACCTAACTTATTCTTACGTTCTTTCTCCTTCCCAGTAAACCTTAGACCCATCGCTTTGTTGATCGGCGTCCCTCCTCTTCGTCTGTGGTCGACGCCTCTCTCTTCCATCATCTCCGTCCCTCTCATCTCTTTTTCTACGGTCGCCGTCCCTATCTGTGTCATAATCTCCATCCATGTCGCTGCCTCTCCTTTGTTGTTGTTCATTTCAAGAGGTAATAATTGGTTCATCATTCGGTGAAGAGTTTTGTTCCCATCTTCATAATACGATGTAGTCGGATATTTTACTTTGAATATCTGATAATCATGTGGTTTCCTGGGAAGTAAGTTGACCATAGCCATCTTAAAACTTTGTTTATTTGCATAATTTTAGAACCAACTTTGTCAATTTTAGTGTTCAGTGGATTTTAGAACCCATCTTAAAACAAAAAAAAATGTACTTATTATTAGTTTCCGATCTGTTTTTCTGGAAAATAGCCATAAAATAGTTCATAAAGCTACTACTATTTCTGAAATTGATAAACATCAAGATACAACCCATTTTGTCACCCCTAATTGTGATACCAATCAGTGCAGTCGTTCAAAATTGCATCCAAGGGCATGCCACTATTGTTGCGGAGTTCATTTCGGTGTTTGGCATATAAAACTGACCTAGAATTGTTGGAAATTAAACTTTAGGAATTACTGTAAAACTTGCAACAAAAACAATAATAATAAAAAGCAAAGACCACTTTTAATAAAAAAAATTAGGGATTTGGATCGAGGCACGTTTGATGGCGTTCTTCTAAGAGAAGATACGTCCCCTTCTACACTGGGTTGGTTGACGCTCTATTCCCAAATACCAAAATAATGCTTATTCAATATTTCACCATCTTCACATTGTTGTTCGCCTTGTTCATTCTATCCAACACAAATACTGCTCCAACGCTTGTCAATCAATTGAGACCATAGTGAAATAGATTCTATCATTGATTATATGTGTTATCTAGAGCGATTGAATGCAAAATCGATTGCAGTGTTGTTTATAATCGATCTAGAGAGTTTATTGATACCGATCGATTGCTAAATCAAATACTCTACTATACCTAATTTGAATGAGCAATTGATGTCGCAATTTTTTCCTATCATGTTGCATTGCATAATTGATTGAGCTATGTAATTGAGTATAGAATTGATTACATGATTGATTACGTATTCGATCGTTCCCAACCATTTTTGATAACTCAATTTTGAAGGCCACATTGATCGATTATCCAATTGATTGTGTTGTGTAACCGATTATAGAATTGATTACATGATTGAATTTATGTATTCGATTATTCCCAATCATTTTTTAAGAACACTTTGATCGATTACCCATTACATGATTGAATTTACGTATTCGATTGTTCTCAACCATTTTTGATAACTCAATTTTGAAGACCACTTTAATAGATTACCCAATTGATTGTGTTGCGTAATCGTTCATAGAATTGATACATAATTGGTGACGTATTCAATTGTTCCTAACCGTTTTTGATAACTCAATTTCGAAGACCACTTGATCAATTACCCAATTGATTATACATGGCTGAAAAGCATGAAAATCTTACGAATCATATTTCTGAAAAGTTACAATTTTTTGTCTAAAATATACGAGACGCACGAAGATGTTACGAATCATATTTGTGAAAGGTTATGATTTTTTGTCCAAAAATTACGAGATGCATGAAAATATTACGAATCATATTGTTGAAAAGTTACGAGTTCTTACTATAAAAGTTACAAAATATACGAAAATGTTATTAATGACCAGTTCCAGGTCATTTATTATGAGGTGACACAATATGAACTACACAATAGATGCATATTGTACACACATTTAAGGGGGTTGTATTGTAATATTTCCTTCTACAATACACAGACATTATAGGTGTGTACCATATGCACCTACTGTATGGTTCATATTGTGTCACCTCATGACAATCGTAATATTTTTTAGTGTTTCGTAACTTTCATATTAAAAACTTATAACTTTTCAATAATATGATTCATAACATTTTCTCTATGATTCGTAACTTTTGGTGCATCTCGTAACTTTTATACAAAAAAATCGTAACTTTATAAAATAAAATAAAAATTGTAATTTTTTATTCATAGGAGGTAATCGTTTCGTAACATTTATAGGGGTGCGTATGATACACACCCAAATAAGGGCGTGTATTGTAGCCTTTCCCTAAGAAGATAGCATAGCAAATCAAATATATAGAAAGCATAATGGATCCACTATTTCTGTGTCGCATTTGGGTGTTACCTCAATCACTTCATACTCTTTTAGACAGATAAATGGAGTTAAAAATGGCTTGAAACACCAGAGTAGCAGCTGTTACCGGAGATGTTGAGGCGGCGATGAAGGTGAAAAATAGTGGCTGGAGGCTAGAATGGAGGTGGAAGGAGATAGAGATGAAATTTGTTTGTTAGTGAGACGATAAGAATACAGCCAAAAGTTGTACGGTACCACCAAGGAAATAGGGAAGACTAGTAACAACTATTGGTTGTATTCTTATCCTCGTACTGACAAACAAATTTCATATCTATCTCCTTCCACCTCCACTCCAGTCTCCGGCCACCATTTTCCGCCTTCATCGTCGCTTCAACATCTCGGGTAACAGCCAAAATTCTAGTGTTGTAAGCCATTTTTGTAAAGCCCTGATTTTTTGGATGCGTTAATATAAATAATTACTGAGGTTAGAATACAAAGTGCATAATTTTTTTTTTAAACTCATATTACATTCCCATAAAATAAAGTTGCAAAATACAAGGACTAATCCAAAATATTACAACTCAGGTCCATGAAAAAAAATATAACATAATGTTACTATCTGAAAAAGAGGTGACACTAAAATAAAGAAGTCTGACTAGGTAACCCACAGTTCGTTGTGCTTGCCTAATCGTCTAGGGTAATCTCTCTCTCTCTCTCTCTCTCTCTCTCTCTCTCTCTCCTCACCCATCCACCACCATCGCAGACCACCGACTCCACTCCTGATTTAAACTTGTTACAGGTTGGATGCAAGATTAGATTGACGAAGAGGAAAACCAATTGGGTGAATAATTTTCTTCAAAGTAGAATCGTCAGCCCTTCTGGTGATCACAGAGACCTTCAGAAAAATGAGCGAACATGTTTTGCATCCATTGTAATCTGTGCTTTTGTAAGCACTGTATCGGTTCTTCGGCTCATTGTTTCCATCACTGGCTTCAAGTATGCAAGTATGTTATCACGACATTGTTTGGCTTCAAGACATTAAAAAATACCTTGATTGCTCGAAAATTCAATTTTAGCCTCTGTTTTTAATCTCCTATTGTAGTTAGTGTTAAGGTTTTGGTTGTTTATTTCGAAGAAAGTTGCGAGATTAAATTCTGAATTATCATGATTTTAGAAGTTGCCATTACTAATTTGAATTTCAATCTGTTTGGTAAATTCTTAGTCTTTGTCTCTGCCATTTTAGTTGATTTTGGAGCTTTGACTGATTTCCATTTGCATAGTAGATCTAATTTCTCTTTTTGGAGGTTTGAAATAACTTTCACACCCCATTTTGTTACAAATGCTCTTCAAAAATTTGTATAATGTGCTTCCAAAATTGTGTTGCGTATAATTTTAAGCATTAAAAGATACGTTTGATATGTATTTATAAAAAAAAATTAAAGTGCATAAATTATTAAGGTTTAATTTTTGTACTTGGTCCAATGTGGATATGAATCCAACAAGCCAAACAAAAATCCGAATAATGATAGAAAAATTACCAATTAAAGAAAAAAGTCATTTCCTTTTCTTTTTCTTTGGAGGTATGATCCAGACAGCTGAATAGTCATACCTTCCCTTTGCATTTGTTTTAGAAACTAGCAATGGCTCCCTAGGTATGACTGTTCAGCTATCTGGATCATATCTCCAAAGAAAAAGAAAAGGAAATGACAAGTACAAAAATTAAACCGGAATAATTTGTGCACTCTAATTTTTTTTATAAATACCTATCACACGTATCTTTTAATGCTTAAAATTATACACAACACAATTTTGAAAGCGCATTACAACATAAATTTTGAAGAGCATTTGTAACAAAATGGGGTGTGAAGGTCATTTCAAACCTCCAAAAAGAGAAATTAGATCTACTATGTGAATGAAAATCAGTCAAAACTTCAAAATCAACTAAAATGGCAGAGACAAAGATTAAGAATTTATGAAACAGATTGAAATTCAAATAAGTGATGGCAACTTCTAAAATCATGATAATTTAGAATTTAATCTTTGAAATAAACAAGCAAAACCTTAACACTAACTACAATAGGAGATTAAAAATAGAGGCTAAACCTGAATATTCGAGCAATCAAGGTACTTTTGAATGTACCGAACGTCATGATAAACATACGTGCGTACTTGAACCCAGCGATGGAAACATTGAGCCGAAGAATCGACACAGTGCTTACAAAAGCAAAGATTACAATCGATGCAAAACATGTTCGCTCGTTTTTCCGAAGGTCTCTATGATCACCACAAGAGCCGAAAAATTTGTTTTGAAGCAAATTATTCACCCAATTGGTTTTCCTCTTCGTCAATCTGATCTTGCATCCAACTTGTAACAAGATTAAATCAGGAGTGGAGTCGGAGGTCCGTGATGTTGGTGGACGAGAGAGAGAGAGAGAGAGAGTATGGGGCGATTTGCTGATTTGGGGGAAATTTTGATTTTCACGTGGAAAAAATTGGGGATTTGGGGTAGATTTGGGGGGATTTAAAGATTTTTTGATTTTCAAGTGAAATTTTTTGGTATATAAGAACTCATTTACTTAATGAAATTGTGTCCCGATAAAAAATCTTTCTAAACCTGATTCAGCCAAATTTTTACGATAATGATTTAATTAATAGGCACAACAAAATCAACGATCTTGATCATCTTGATTATGTCGCAGTCGTGTGGCTACTGTACATTCAACTACATCACAACAGTCTCCCTCCGTCCCCATTTGTTGTGCATGTTTCCTGTTTGGGACTTCTTAAAAGATTGTCTATGCATGTTTCATAATCTATAGTGTTTTTTATGATTTCAAAATGTTATTTAACAAAATTAATTGAGATCTATCAAACAAGATCCATATTGAATATAAAAATATTATAAATTAAAAGATATAGACAATTTTTTGAGATGTCCAAAAAAAGAAACGGGCACAACAAATCATCATTCAGAAAAGAAATTGTATCCAGATCAAGGAGCTTTCTAAACTTGATCGAGCCAAATTTTTAGGAAAATGATTTAATCAATAAGCACATCAAAATGAACGGGCACAACAAAATGATTTACATTTGTACCCAAAATTATTGTGAAATGTACAACATATGATTAGTAAATATATTTTTTGTCACAATAACTGTTAACCATGGTTAACCTGGGTTGGGAAAAAAAAAATTATTCCGTCGTGCCCCGTGTCATGTCGTGCCAACCCACTTCCGTGTTGTGCCCCTCTAAGACCGTGTCGTGTCCGTGCCAGCCTCTAAAATAACTTCATCCTCCCCTTTAATAGCAATCCACCTCCTCATTGGACGGCTAGGATTATTTGCATCCGATGGATCGAATTCTCCCCTAGAATCTTCCTACGAAATATCTGATTTGCTTCTTTACATATCCACGATATTCTAGGACTCTCCAAAGAAGTCTAGCATATAATGGAGTCTTCCATTCTAGCAAATTTCGGAATCCTCTTAATCTTTGTGTCGTCGTATTTTTTTAGGCCGAGTTTTCCGTTAGATTTTATGGGAAATCCCATAAAATCACGCACTTGATAAAATCACTCCCTTTTCCATTAGATAAAATCCAAGTGTGATTAAATCATCAGCCAATGCATCATTTACCATGTTGCCCTTCCTTTTCTGTAAGGGGCCCCACCATATATAATAAAAATGAACATTTCAAATGAATCTGGGGGCAAAGCCGTAATTTCCTCTTTTGTCCTTCTATCTTCTACAGTGGACTCATTTTACCAAATGCCTCATTTTATCAAATGAGGTGAAATGGTGATAAAATCACCTCATTTTATGTAACGGAAAACCCGCCCTTAGGCCTTGATTTTTTTAGTTTCACACTCCTCACAGCCTCTTCCGAAAACTTTCGCTCCAGAGCTCAATGGGATTATGCAAATACAATTGTGCAAAATCGGACTTCTGTTATTACTCCTGTTGTCCCCATTTTTTAGTTCTTTTTAGCACCATTTGTTGGCCCAGAAATATTGTCCTCGTTCAAAAGAAATGGGTGAAAGTTGTTGAGCTAGGTTACTCTTTTACTCCTTATTTTTCAACTTAATTCCTAGTAAGAAGGGAAGGCAATGATGATGTTTTTAAAAAACTTTAAGGGTAAAAAGAGAAAGTAAAAATATGACAAGTGAGATGATTATCTCCCCAAAATAAGATTTAATCTTTGAGAGGGACCAAATAAATGGGGACTGGGAGAGTAATTACTATGGGGTAGTTTCATTCAAACTCTTACTTTTTGAATTTGAGTTTTTATTTTGAATGTAATTACATTTTCAAAAACTAAAGATTGATTTAGGGACTGTCACAAGAAATGTGCCCTGAAGATTGTTGGATTTGTGAAGCCTGATTCAATTTAGATCGCGCTTTCGATTCGCTGATGATTTGGAGTTCGACCTGTCCGATCAGGTTGCAGGGGCTTAGGGATAAAGCGCCTAGGCGGCACTGAAACCTAAACAGGGGTGTTATGGTAAACCGTGATGTAAACTCTAGTCTAGAATATAAATCATTGTTATACGCATCAACTCATGAAATTGGTGTAAACTGTTATGTACTCATCATTCCGCTTGGAAACAATATAAAAATCCATGTGTCGTGCGTGTTGATTTTCATTCTTGTTATCTTTGCGCATGTTTGTTAGTTTGGGCTATTGCTCAACAACTAGTGAAATTACTCCAACGTCTCCCATTTTTTCTACAACTACGTTGACATCTCCTGTTAGAGTGACTGGTTGAAGTGGTCGATAAGAAATACTCTAGAGTGACCAGTTTGTAAAGTAAATTTAAATGAATCAAGCATGAACAAACTACTACTCAACTTGTTCAGTTTCAGTGTTCAAATATTCAAATTACTCAAATTGGTCTATGATCAACTCGATTAAAGTTCGTATGAGATGAGTTATCCTGATAAAGAGATCAAACTTGAATATATTTTTGCGTAATTTACTTATCAATCTGACCCCAAACAATTCACAACACGCTTGTTCATCAGTCCTACCTATCACCTCGAAGCTTCAAATATGTGAGCCAAAGGAAGCGAACAAACAGGAGGAGGTGGGATTGCTTCAAGACACCTCCTTTTTGATAACTCGGTGTGTCCCTGTCAATTTACGCACCTCAATTAGTTATGAGAGCCCAATTGCACCGTCCATTTGCGATTGGCCCCTAAAACTTGAGCAAAACTCTACTTGAGTACACTTTTATATATGTAGCTTTAAATTGCCACGTCCCAACACAACCAAAAGACTATTTGCCTACACATCACAACTTTTACCAAAGTAGGAATTCCTTGTTAGTATCTTTTTTCAATCACAAGTATTTGCCTACACATCACAACTTTTACCAAAGTAGGAATTCCTTATTAGTTTGTTTTTTCAATCACAAGTACGAATTCCCTATATATTGATGGGTAAGTCATCTCATAGCCAACTTCCTGTCTTTGTTTTTTTCCCACTTCGGAAATTATCTCATATACACCTTCAACATTGTAGATTCATCAAGGAAGGAGTAGTCTTTTTTCTTCTTCTTTTGTTAATTTGGTCGTGTCACTACTTGTAGCAATTAAGGAAGATGAGTAATTCGGGACGCCAAATATCACTTTTAAAGGCACTTTTTTTAGCGGCAGTTGGGAAAAATGCCTTCAAAGGGGTATTATTTGAGGTGGTAATAGAAATGCCTTTAAAAATACATATTAACGGTAGTTGTCATGCCGTTAAAAGAGAGAGTTACTCCACAGAAATTTGGTACCGTGTTTTTGCCGCTAGGGTCTATTTGTTTCACTCCAAATATTTCGTGTTTCCCTCCATTGTTCCCCCAAAAACTAGTGAAGTGGCCAAACATGGCCTTATTGCTTGTGTTATATCCTACTTGAGATCATCGGAAACATAAGAGAGAGAACGAGTCATCGACAGAAGATAGAGATCGAGAGCTCTGGAAGCATCTTCAAGGAACAGTAGAGGTAAGCAAGCTCTCTCTCTCTCTCTCTCTCTCTCTCTCTCGAATCGTGTTCTAAACGTAGTTTTGCTGATATCTTTGAAAAATTAGGGTTTCTGTCTCGTTGCGGTTCCTTGAACGCTACCGGTAATTCACCCTCCTTCTCTCTCTTGCATCATTCTTCTTCTTTTCCACCAGCGAGGTCTATCTTGAGCCCTAAATTTTCCGTAATGGTTTATCTTGTTATCCTCTACTGTGGAACTTTTTTCCCTGATCAGCAATCCTCTATTGTGGAAAATTGGTAAATATGTTTGTTTGCATGGCTGGACTTTTTTGTTTTTGGAAGAATCAAAATCAAAATAAACCCTTTATATATCTACAAAAACTCTGTTGAACACAACTGTTTGATTAATGCCACCTACACCAACAAAAGCTACGTTTTCAAAAGTTTACATCTTTACGCACACCAACTGTTTGATTAAATTCGTTAGCCAAATTTTGGATTAAAAGACTTCCACGTATGTAATGGAAGCAAGTTCCAATAGGCCTGCACTACTAATATGTCCATGGGATCCTCCACCGCACAAGCGGGTATTGGTCCTCAAGTCCATGAGTTAGAAATCTTATACATGTTTGAATCGAACTGAGGTGATAGTTTTCTTGGTGCGAGTATTCAAAAGTTATAGATTGAGCAAGATAAACACTACCCATAACATTTGGTCTTTGGCAATGATTAGGAGACTATTGTTTTATGATTGTAACTAAAGAGATCACATTTTCCCCTTTTTAAATTGCTATGAATTGGATTAGACTTGGATTATTTTGCCCACTTAACCCCTAACAAATAAAAAAATCTTGCCCTAAAAGCCTTACTAAAAGTAGAAATTTGCCCCCTACTATTGCCTCAATGCAACCCATGTCTTTATGGCTTGTATTTTTTTATATTTAAATCATCTCCTATTTTAGTAACTTGACCCACTAAATTGTAGTTTCTGGCTCCACTTCTGGGTGCAAGTATTAAAAAGTTTGAACGGGTTAAATTCTACCCATAACCTTGGTATTTGGCAATGATTTAGAAGTACTTTTTTATGCTTGCAAACTATGATAACTTTTTCCTATACATCTTCTGGTTTTCACATGATTTTTATTCTTTTTCAGGCTTAGGAAAACAAGGCCAACAGAAATGGGGAAGGATATGAAGTGGCCATCACTTAATAGTCAATCACTCATAATACCTGATATGAAGTGGAAATGCACGGTACTATGGTAGGAAAAATTGGTTAATTTTTTTTTCCCTTTTTGAATAATGACATTTGATACATCAGCAGACACAATGACAAGAGTCTGGTATCTCTCTTGTTCCGATATAATTTTAAAATGTATGTATCCGTGTGTGTGTGTCTGCACGCTTGCGTGTGTGTGTCTAGCATCTGATGAGTAGCTATGGAAAGTGTTGTTGCTGTTGTGCCATTCTGATCTTTTCTTTATGTCATACTTCTCAACGGATATTTAACTCGTTGTCCGCTTGTAAAAGGTCATGTTAGAGATAATGTAATGCAAACATTATTACATAATATGTAGATACTAGATAGTGTACTAACATTGTTTACGCTCTGGCTGGTAACACCAGATAATTAGTAGAATAACAAGTAAAAAGATAATTTGAACAAGGAGGAATCATTCTACCAACCAGTTAGCAATATAATGCCAGGGTTATTTGAAAAGGAAGTTCTTTTCTTCATTTTACTCTCCTATTTCTTCTACTACACTCGAAGAGTATGAAGAATGATATGGGGAATGCCCCAACTATTGGTGCAGAGCACTATTTATCCATTGAACTCACAATGTTTGTACAAATATCTCTGATATGGTCCAGCGGGATACTACGAGATCAACTCTTGCTAGGCTCCTCTTGGATAAGTCGGTGATTATTCCTCGCAACTACAGGGTTTGGGTTTGTACATGTATCTCGTAGCTTGCTTAAGGGTAGTTGATGACCAAAATACTACAAGGCAGAAGCCGTAGAACTCATTTCTTGGGATATTGCTTTTGTTAGATGCGAGTGATATGTACAGTTGTTAATTGATTATGCAATACTAAATTTTGTTTGCTTTTGAAGGGGACGGTATCTAGACATCTTCATCTATCTTGATTATTATTATTTTTTAATTGCAGATATGCATGTTTTTGGTTTGAAGCCTATGACAGATCCTTTGCATTTGGTAAGGTTTAGAAAATCTCGTTTAGTTAAATTTCATTACACCACTGCCACAACGGATTTTTAAAGATAACTCGATGCTGTATTGTCATAACAGTGATGCATACTGATTGGTTTGCCATATAGTGGTCTCCTAGCATTGCCTAATTGCTAGTGGAATTAATACTGACTCGGTCTTATGTCTAATTAAGGTGGTTGCGAGTTTGGTTTTCAGTTGGGATTGGGTTTTGTCTGACCGCAATGCTAGGAGTTTGTGTGGTAAGTAAGACCTGTAATATATATCATATTTGCTCTACATCAGATGTATAAGCTACAGTTCATGTTTATTATTTGATTTGCTTTATATGTGTGGCCAAATCCTTCTATGTGAATCAGCCAGACTGCTCCGTTTTTACATTGGGAATGCTTCGTGGCTTAGCAAGCTTTTGACCGGGTCCTTGTTTGGGATTTTCCCTTCTTCTCTATTTTTGTGCTTCTTTCCTTGTTAGCAGACTCATTTATGGCTGTCTATATGCCCATCTGGATTTCTTGGGCTGTTTATGTGAGCTTCTCTATAATTGTCAAGTATTTTGGAGTTCCATTAATTGCTTTATTGTCTTTTTTTTTTGTCAATCGTTAGGAGGGAGAGAGGGGAAGGGGTGCTGCATTTTGTAGCTTATAAGACTCGAACCCAAGCATTTAACCTGGTAAGGAGTGCCACAACCACTGGGCTCTCACCTTGGTCTTAATTGCTTTATTGTCTACAATATCCAATTTATATGTGCATGAACGTGATGTGCTCAAGGGTATAATATTGCTGTTGCTGTTGTGCTCAAGGGTGATTTTGGGTCTCTGTTGTTAATTAGAAGGGTTCAATTACCCCATGTGCGCATCTAATGTTTGTATAACCAAATTTTGAAGCACTGTGGAAACATTAAGTTATGTATGACTAAGTTTAAACAGTCTATTTTGTGTCTACGCATGACTAGAGTGTTTCAATCTGCAAGCCCCCAGACATATTATTTATGTTCGGGCTTTGCGATCGGACGTGTATTTTTGCTCCACTCTGGTTGTTAATGTAGCACACTACTGGTTGGTTCAAGTTTCGGTTCAAAAGAACTTTAAGAAAGCAGATTCAAGGGAAGCTTCGTCTTTTGGTAATAGACATATTCCCGGCGTATCCGTATCCTAGTTTTTTAAGTTTCGTCATGTCCGTATCAAGTTGTAACCATATTCCGTATCCGTATTGCTTCATAGATTAGTACTATTCATAAAACTTTTGATCAAGGATATGAATTAGTTTGGTGCTTTTTTTTTAGTTTAATGGCCATTGTTTAGAATCAATAACATTTCACATAGTTGTAGTAGTTCTGGGGTGTCTATGATCTCCATTATGAAATTGGTATTTGACTTTTATTCTAACAGGCTAATGGGACACGAATATGCAATGTTGAACGTGCTCCGGATGGCTCCAATTTTGTTGAGGAGAATGGAGAGTTGGAGGACGACTTTGAGGCTTGATGTTTGGGACATCTTATTTTGGTATTTGGATGGCTTTTTGGCATGACAGTATGAATGTACGTTGGGTCAACTTTTTGGGCATGACATTAGAGACCTAGCTCAATGAATGAACCGACTTATATTGCGTCATGGAGACGCGTTTTGGTATTTTGTAGTTATCTAGCTAAATGCTACTTCTATCTTCTTGACGCTAGAAACTTGTATATTTGGACATGTAGATCGATGATGCATTTTGGGCATTAATCGAAACTTGATTCGATTTAATGGAACTTTATTTTGTATGATTTGTTTGTACGAGCAAATTTATTTGTTGAATTCATTGGAAAATGTGATAATTTGATGCTATAGGAATGCTATGGGTGACCTTGTTTGTGAATGGATATTTGCCGATGCTTATTTATAGCTGTTATTAGTTTAAAAGTCACATTCATGTGGCGCTTATAAATTGCCGTTATTGCTAATTTTTGCCGGTGCTTATTGAAAAGTGTTGTTTTAATTGTTTGGACATCAAAATTATTACCGGTACTTTATAAGTGCCGCAAAAAGCACCGTATTTTATTACCGGCACTTTTTTTAGTGCCGTATTTTTTTCCCAACACTGGCATAGCCTATACTTTTTACTTTTGCCATAAAAGTGCCGCTAATAGCTTTAGTGCCGCTTTTACTACTATTAGTGGCATTTTTTGACCGCCACAAAAGGCAATATTTGGCGTAGTGATGCTAGCTAAAACAAAGGCTAAGTTTTCCAAAATAATCCATTTCTTGATAGTTCTATGTTCGTGAGACACGTATTAATTGGTCCTAAAAAAACGAAAATGGGTACTGATATGGAGTGTACAAATGTTATACAAACGGCTTGCGGGGTCTAGTTTTGGATGAATAATCTGAATCGTGCATTAATTTTCAAATAACTTTTCGAGTAGTCCTACAAAAGATCAGATCAATTGGATGTGTGTAAGTGATTAATTCAATTTTCTATTTTTTATTCAAAATTCAGAATCTTGAATTCAGAATGGAGAATTATTGTAAGATTGGATAAACCATTTACACATATTCAATTAAACTGATTTATACATGGTTATTCAAAAAAATTATTTTAAAATTAATGAGCAGCTTTAATGATTTTTACGAGATTTAAAAGTAAACTCCACAAGCTGTCTGTACAATATTTATGCACTCTATATCTGTACCCACAAGTCGTTCCTAAAAATAGCATGAAAGTCTAACAACTCCCAAGTCCTTGCACAACAACTTGGGAGTTGGGGACGGGAATGACAATTTTCTCTAAATCCAATGGATCCCGCCCTGTTCATTTAGATGTGGATATTGTCCGATTTTGATTCAATAAGAGTGGGTATAGTAGAACTTAAAAAACCTTTGGCTAAATATGGAGCCAGTATGATTTTGTGATATGCACCCCTCAATATTTTTACCCGTGCCGTTTATGATTTTTGTAATATGCACCCCTCAATATTTGTTCCTGTGCCGTTCCAAATTGTATATTTTTATATGCATGTAGGTATATATGCATGCATATAAATCTACATGTTGTGTATAGCATTATATATATATATACATGTATTATTTGTGTATATTTTATACTTATGAGTTCCGGATAGTATATAAGTATTATAAGAAGTTCATGATATTATTTGATAAAACCATATATAATCTTCGTGATATAATTTTTGTGGACTATATTTGTTTGTAACTTTCTATTCTATTTTGTTTTAAGTGATTGTGTTTGTTATTGTCGAATTTTATCATTCTCCCTTATTTGTTCAACTAGTTTTGATATGGGTTACCCGAATATACCCAATCCCCAATGGTAGGAAAGTATGGTGGATACTATCCCTTTTAGATATGGAGGTGGGGATGGGGAGGAAATTAATTTGCAGTTGGGGATCAGGGTGGAATAGGATCCCCCGATTCATACCCTACTCGTTGCCATCTGTTGAAACTTGTGGCCCATCGCAGATTCAGCTTTTCGGGTTGGGGCCGAAGGCCTGAAGGTTTGGGGGGGTGCGGGGGGGCTTGGCCCCCTGCGGTACGGTACGGCATTATAAGGGCATTATGGGTATTCAGGCTATAATGCGGAATTAGGGTTGGAATAGATGTGGTGACTATATATACTCTCTATTGTAAAACCCTATGTACTCAGATCATCAATAAACAAATTCTCTCTCCGCTCCCGTGGACGCACCCGGTTTTGGGGAACCACGTATATCTCTGTGTTGATTCTTTACTATTTATACTCGTATATCGTGTGCGTGTGTGAATCGATCCTGACACCATCCCTAACGAGCTTTGTCCCGCTTATCAAAAATATTATCTGATCCGTTTATTTTGTAGTGATTGTCGCAGTGACTAGTCTTATAAAAGTCAAGTTAATTGGACATTTTAGTAAGCATTTTTTTTTCCAGTAAATGAAGAACAGAAAAGATACCAAAAAATAAACAACAAAATATTTTTGTTCGTTCACTGAGATAACGTTGTCCGATCTGCTTGTTTTTACGCAAGACTCTTCATTGCTGCGCTCTCTCTATAATGTGAACGTTTTGGATCATGTTTTTAAGCTCGGAACAAAACTCATATTACCGGCACAGCCAGCTTACTGTGCCTTGGTGCTTGTCAGTGAAACATAAATTTTTGTTAGCCAATATGACGTTACTATGCCAGCATTTTTGTTAGATTTTTACAAGGTTCAATTAACTTTCTCATTATAGGAGTCGTACCCTAGACATCACGCTCTAAATGGGCCCTACAGCCAAACCCCAATGTCAGTGAAATCCATGTACTCTTAGTAATGACTAATGAGAGCTTGTGTGGGGAATTTGAATTTTATTTGGGAGAAGTTTAGAGACACTAAATATATGGTATTAACTAATGTACTAAATGTGCATGTAATACTTTTTAGAGGATGGGTGCATCCATGTGTTGCATCATGCATTGACGTGGTAGTGTCATGTGTAAATTATTTAGTGCATGTAACATTGCTCTTTTATTTGTTTTTGAGCAATTGATCTACAAACACTAACTAGTATAAAAACTAAACTATTACAGTAAATGTACACATAACACTAGGGAATTGTTATTGGCACTCCATTTTTCTTTATTAGCACTCCGTTTTTGTCTTTATTAGGTAAAATTACCTTGCATTTTATGAATAAAGACAACAAAAAAAAGGAGTGCCAATAAAGAAAAGTGGAGTGTCAATAACAATTCCCTAACCCTATGATCATATCAATGCATTATTGAATACATAGATAGACTCATCCACTAAAAAAGTGTCACATGCACATCTATCAATACCCTACATCAATGTAGTTAGCCCCCTCAAAAGCCTTCAAATATTTAATCTAAATTTTCTAGAGTTTTGATTTTTTTTTTAAAGAAAATCACTCCCGATTTTTATGAGAAGGCCACGTGGACACCAAATTCCTAAATCCGATGGGGGAGGCTTTGAGTCCATTTGATTTGATATCCACCTTAAATGTTCGGCTTTCGGATTGTGACAGGGCTGATCTTGAACGGCCTTTTCATGATAAGGAAATGGAGAAGGCGGTGTTTCAATTGAATGGTTCAAAAGCTTCGGGTCCGGATGGCTTTATTGCAGCCTTCTATAAAAAAAATTGGGATTTGGTGGGGAGAGAGGTGAGCAGGGTTGTGCTGTCCTTTTTTCATTCGGGTGTTATGTTAAGGGAATTGAATCACACATACATAACCCTCCTTCCTAAGGTTCCCAATCCGGTTTCAGTTAATGATTTTCGGCTGATAAGCTCGTGTAATGTAAGTTATAAAATCATTGCAAGGGTTCTTGTTAATCGGTTACGAGACTGTTGGGTAAGTTAATCTCTGAATTTCAGAACGCTTTTGTTCCAGGTAGGCAAATTGTTGACAATATTTTCTTGGCGCATGAGCTTACGGAGTAAGGCGATGTTTGCTCTTAAATTATATATGAATAAGGCCTATGATAGGATTAGTTGGGATTTTTTTATGGAAGTTTTGCGGAGGCTGGGTTTTAGTCCAAAGTGAGTGGATATCATTTTTCAGTGTGTGTCGACTGTTTCCTTTGCGGTCTTGGTTAATGGAGGAAGATCAGAGTGGTTTCGACCGGTCTGTGGACTGTGGTTTAAGACAAGGAGATCCTTTGTCTCCATATCTCTTTTATCTTGGTTAGCAAGGTTTTGTCTGCGTCTTTGGTTTATCTTAATTCGTATCAGATTTGCAAAGGGGTTGCAGTTAGTCCTTGGTCTCCAAGTGTTTCTCATCTATTTTTTTTGCGAATGATAGCTTTTTTTTCTTGGAGTTCGAAGCATGGTTTTAAATACTGGCCGTTACGTAACAGTTTTTGGCCTCCCCGATACCGTTACACTCCGGTATACCGGTGAGAGGGAAAAATCGCATGCGTATCGGCCGGTTCCCGTTACGTATCGGTCCGTATCCGATTCACGGACCGGTTCACCACCGTTACGGCCGATACTCGGCCGTTACGGGTTATTTAAGCAATTTAAAATTATTTTTATCAAAAAATGATTTTTAAAAATTCACGACCGCTACACCCGATTCCCGTTACGTAACGTTCGATACTTCAGAAACCGTTACACCAAAACCGTTACCGTTACGTGTCGCAAAACCGGTATTTAAAACCTTGGTTCGAAGCTTCCCATGTTAGATGGCTTAAGTGGGTGCTAGACGAGTATAGTCGTGTGGCAAGTCAGAAAGTGAATTTTATGAAATCTGAAATTTTTGTAAGTCCGAATATGAAGGCTGATATGAGAGCTCTTTTGTTTGAAGTTTTGAGGATCCAGGTGGTGGATAAGCTAGAATTATATTTAGGGGCGGAGTTAGATTTCACTAAACGCAAAGGAGATTTGTTTAAGAGAGTGTTGGGTGTTGACTGGCCAATTGGAAGAAGAGCTCTTAAAATTTTGCGGGGAGAGTCACTTTAGTTAAACATATGTTATCTACTATACCTAACTATATCTTTTCAGTGTTCAGGGCTCTCCGGTGTATTTTGTCTCTAAAATGTGAAGTATTATTATTGGTTTTCTATGGGTAAGGGGGACGGGAGGGGTATTCCTTGGATTAAGTGGTCTAAGTTATGCAAGCCTTAAGTGAAGGGGGTTTGGATTGCGTGACTTGAGTTGTTTCAATCAGGCGTTGCTAGCAAAGACTGCGTGGAGGCTTTTAGAGAATAAGAGTTCTTTGTTGGCTAGAGTTCTTTTGGGCAAGTATTGTAAAAATAATGGGTTTTTGTCAGTTAAGGCTAGGCCGGGCTGCTCATGGGGTTGGAGGAGCATTTTGTGGGGAAGAGATTTGTTGGGTAAGGGTCTCAAATGGGAAATGGGCAAGGGATCTAGGGTTTTTAAAGATGAGTGGATTTGTGGAGCAGACAACCCGTTTGTAGGGCGTGATATTATGGTCTCTTTGGGGGACATGAGAGTGGGTTCCCTTATTGATTGGAGGTTTTTTAAGTGGCGTGACCCTTTGGTGGAGGCATTGTTTCTAGCAGAGGTGGCTAAGAGAATTGTCTCTATGTATATTCCTTCCAGGGGCAGACAAGATAGGTTGTATTGGGCTCATACGAAGAATGGATGTTTTTCGGTTCCATCGGCTAATTTCTTAGCAGTTTATGTGAAGTTTTCGGATCGGGTAGGTTTGGTTTCTCATGTTTTTTGGAAGAAGTTTTGGGCATTTGATTTGCCTCCCAAGTATGGGCTTTTTATTTGATAGGTGCTACATCGAATTCTGTTGGGTTTTGTCTCCCATGTGAGGGAGATGTACGCGTAATAGGGGATTATTCCCCGGGACCTCCCCATGTTCCTACCACACTGGGTCACTCCCTTTTGCCTTGTTTTGTATTAGGCAGGAGATAGGGAGTGAAGTGTGAGTGTGTGTGTGTGTGTGCACTGTGAGTGACAGAGAGAGAGAGAGAGCGGTGTGAGCTTCCTCCTCCGGGAGGGAGCCGTGCTCCGGATACTCTGTCGGAGCACGGTGGTGAGCGGAGGGGTGAGGTCTGAGCGACGGGGTACCGGTTTGTGGGCCCCGGGGACCCTGTAGGTGCTCCGGAGAGAGGTTTTTTCATGTATATTGTGTATTGTGTGAATATATACATATACGGAGTTTTTCCTCAAATCTTGTGTGTGCGTTGCGTGCGTGGTGAACCCCGGTCGATCCCAACAAATTCTTGCTGTTAAGTATGAAATGAGGCGTAGAAGCATGGCTGATGATGTTGTTTGTGCTTTGTGTGGTTTGGAAGAGGAGACAGTGGATCATGTTTTCTTCAGTGTGTTTTTGCTAGAAGGTTGTGGGATATCTCGGTTAACGGTATAAAGGTTGGTGAAGGGTTGCCGGCCTCTTTTGGTAGTTGGTTAGAGGGTTGGTTTAAGCAGGTTATGGAAACTAGTTTTTGTGCTTTTGTATGTAATTTGTGGGAAATATGGTGTCCGTAACAAGGCGTGTTTTCATGGTGCATCCCCTACGTTTGATTTTTGTCTTGCTAATATTGCAAAAAATTTATCTATGTTGTTAAAGTCAAGGAAGGAGGCTAGTTCGGAGCAGCTACCTAGGAAGCATATCAACGAGCAGAGTCTGGCATTTAGCAAGGGTTCTAGGGAGGCGGCTAGACAGGGAGTGAGGATAGTGGTGGATGGGGCTTGGAGACAGGAGACTTTCCGAGGTGTTGCAGCATGGTGTATGGATGGGGAGGGGTTAAATCAAGACAATGTGGGATATACATTGGTGCGTGCTATGTCATCTTCAGGGGTGGAAGGCATTGCTGTTTTGCAAGTGTTGTGCGGCGGGCCCATGGAGACACAAACGCACCCAATCAGACAGATGTGATTATTGAATATTGATTCGAAGAAGAAAACTAAGTGCAAAGTAAACCCAATTAACCAAACCAAACGTGAGAGAAGGTGAGAGAAAACAAACAAGAAAAGAGAGAGAGAGACACACAGATTTACGTGGTTCGGCCTTACTTTGGGATGTAAGCCTAGTCCACGGGCAGTCGATCAATGGCTTCACTAACAAAACGAATGCTCAAAAGAGCTACAAAGAAGAATTCTGCAGAAAATCTTCTACCCAAACTCACCAAAAGCCAAAACAAAGGCAACTCTCTCAAACCCTAACCCAATGCCCTAATATTTGCTCTCACACCAATAAAATAGGCATAATACATGTATTTATACTAAACAAAGGAGTGCCCAACAAGACATAACCATATTGGGCTTTTAAGCCCCTAAAAAAACCCTAAAAACGCAGCCATAACGCGCAGACACGGAGTCTCTGGTCCGGACCAACTCCGGACGATACCGGACGAGAGAAACTGCAACGTTGTTTTCGGACCAGCACGCTTCGTCCGGACAGGGACCGGACGAGAGATGCTGCGAGCATCAAAACCTGCCCAGAATGCTTGGTCCGGACCAGCCATGCCTTGGTCCGGACTAGAGATGCTGCGAACACCCAATTCTTTTAGAAATCGAGCCAAACTTCAACAACAAGCTCTCAGATGGGAGAAATCATGCCGCTGCAAATTTTGACGGATAGTTTAGAAGTGGTTCATGCGTTATGTAAGATTGAGGATGCTAACTTGTCTATTAGAAGCATTGTTCTCAATATTTTGGATGTTATGTCTTCTTTTGATTATGTAAGTGTAATCAAGATCACCCGTCAAGATGTGAGAGCAGCCCACAATCTTGCACGGAGTCGCCTTTGTAATCTTTCCGTTTAATATAGTTGTTATGTTTTTAGGGTTAAAAAAAAATCACACCCACGTCCCCCACTTCTTATTTTCACCTTTGTTCCTATTACACCACGTGTAAGGTGAAGAGAAAAAAAGACAAACCCACGTTTCCCACTCCGAGTCTTCTCACCTGTAGTAACGGCATGACAGTTGCGATGCATTTGTTCAAGCCTTCAAGGGTCAAAATCAAACATTTCGTTAGTTTATTTTGCCCATTACATTCATATTTTCATAGTTTTTTTTAACTTTACTAATTGATACGGAATACTATTTTTTTTTTGGTCCATTAGTAATACTTGCAAAATAACAACTAATTACTACGTCAAAATAACAAGTCGCACTGGAAAAAACACACTATTGTATTTTTTTAATCAAATAGCATTTGTATCTGTTCGATACACGAGGCCGGGAAACATACCAATGTGATTTTTAATCGACCATCTTTTTTATCAACAACATTATGCCAGGTCGATACGCGATTGCCTTTTATCGTTTATCTTTTTAATTTATCAACTAGCGTTGTGCCCGTTCAATACACGATTGTCAAAAAAAATGCCATTGTGATTTTTTAGTCCCGTACATCAAACGGACACAACGCTAATTTAGCACGAGTCATATGCTAGTAGTTTGTATACTAGTAAGTGCTTATAGTAACGGTGAGTTTGCCACTTGATTTTATCTTGATGAGGAAGAAGTTTGATAAAATCAGAGATGTTGCAAAAATCTCAGATTTTATGAAACTATGCAAAATGTCAGATTTTATTAAATTTTTTCCCCACTTGATAAAATCACACTTAATTTTATCAAATCTTAATTTTATCAACATAAAATCAAATGGGAAACTCACCCTAGTTTTATTTATTTTGTCTTTATAAAGCTGATTGTTTAAGCATGAGAGGATTTTATGGCGACAATCATGGCTATTTCTGAGCAGATTTTGAAAAATCACTTATGAAGCTTTTAAAAGTTTAAATTTTGGTAGTAAGAAAAATACAAACAGACGGCCGCAATCATGAACACCAATGTGGAAGAACTGTAGAAACCACATGGGTGGGCCGCCCTAGCCCATTAGTTAGAAGAGTATTAATTTTTATATTCGAAAATATACCATGTGTCATCAACTCTTGTGAAGCCTGATTCTACGGAGTTTAATTTGCTTCAATTTTAATCGGGCCTCCCTATAGTACTGATGATTAAATATTGAGCCCCTAAGAACTACTCCCTTCGTTCCATATTTTTTATTCACTTTCACTAATCACGATACCTCAAAAAATTATTTATATAATCGAATGTATGATATTATATATATTCAATATGTATCTCATTTGATAGTTCTCGATGATTTTTATTAAATACAGTTTTAAATTTTGTAAAAAAATTTATAGATCGAAAGATATAAGCAATTGAAAAATACAAGTATGTATGTAAATGGACAAGAAATTCGGGATGGAGAGAGTTGTTAAGATACGCGTATGAATAAAGCTCTCTGGGTCATGTATATAAAAAAAAGTAGGGTTTATATAAAATAAATAAATAAATTTACCCAAGGTAGTTGAATACCAACCATAACCTAGTTTTTATCAATCCGAAGAGATTCTTAATCAATCAACACATGTTTGGTGCATTCATTTCGTTTTCAATAACATGAATGAGCTAATAGCGCCTCAATTTCATGGATTTTGACACTTTTTAGATACATTAGGTGTTCGGGTCAGGTTATGTCTATCTTAATTAATTTTTTGGACCAATTTCATCATCTACTAACGGGGTCATGGATTTTTACAGTTGACAAAATGGATTTTGTCACATGGTTACCCCATATAATAAGACATTCTACGTACTTCTGTTTTTTAATTTCTCGGGTTATCCTTTGGACCGTTAGTAGTGGGAAAATGAAAATCTACACACATGCACAATAGTTTTTAAGACAATTTTTACCAGACTAAAAGAATCCTAATAAAATAAAGCCAAATAAAACAAGAAAATGCAATATTTTTAGGTTAACTTGCAAAAAGTCTCAGTAAAAATCTAATTTTAGAGTAATAAAATTGAAACCGTGTAATCTTTCAAATCTCATCCTACGTCAACGATATGATTTTCCTCACCCCACTTACAAGTTGACTGAGATTATTCCATACTCTTACGGCAATTCTCACGATATTATTTAAGACTCACACGCTTGCTGTGGGACCCACATACTATTGTTAGCATCACTTTAGAAGCATGGAACAATTTTTCATACCAGCTGCCATTTAAATAATTATCTCTGCAAAGAGAGAATTGAAGTTAAATTTGATGGATTAATTTTGGCAACTCTAATGCTATCTCCAAGAACACATGCATTGAACCGCCCTTTGATAATTCAAATGGATAATCAATAAATTTAATTTATTATCCTTAATTGACGTGGAGATGAGCCTACCCCCTTATTTTTAATTGTACTTAAAATATTGCCCAAGTATTCTTCCTCCATTGCCTTGGCACAATAGCCGTTAGAGATAAAAGTCCAAACCCCCCTCAACAACTTTCCTACCAAATGCATACCTAGCTACATACCTTAGCTTCTAAGAACATACCTACACATTCATGCACATGTGTTAGAAAAACTTTTATATTAGGTGCTTAATTTTATTTCCAAATTAATCGAGTTGCTTAAGATAAAAATCAAAATAGTCGATCAAAAAAGATAAAAATCAAATCGCGAGATATGATATAGAAAATATAATTATATGAACTAAATTGAATATATACACTAAAAATTATACATTATCAACAAGGATTGATAAATATTTAAGTATGGGAATATAATAAGATTTACGAACCAACTAGGCAAACCTGGTTGGCTACCTTATAACCTATTGAGAGGTCAAGGATTGATTTCACAAATACCCCCTTAACTAAAACAGATCTAACACCCCACCCCACCCAAAATTAAGAAATGCCGAAACTCCTAAATTATAGAAATAGCCACAAATTCAAGAAGGAAGATTCATAAATTAGTCGAGGTGCACGTAAAGCCATAAAGCAGCCTAGTCACCTTGAGTTATAAAAAATACTTCCTCTGTCTCAAAATAATAGTCTGGTTTGCAAAACGATTAGTTAAAAAAAGCTTATTTTTTTTAAAAAAAATTCAAATATCTTTTAGCAATTTACTAGATATCATGAGCAAACTCTTTTAATTCATGAAGAAAGTTTGAAATTTTTCTTTAAAAAAAGGGTGTTATTTTTAACTTATCGGCTTTGAGAACCAGATTATCATTTTGGGACGGAGACGGTGAGGGTTCGCTGTTGAGGTTCCATTGAAAGTTCAATATGAGAGAGAAAGAGAGAGAGAGAGAGTTTCTAGGGGAAAAAGAGTAAGAAAGATTTATTTTTTGTGACTTATGCAAAATATCTATTATCTAGGACTCTTGATGACTAGCATACATATCAAATTGCGTGAAGGAGACTAGATGGATGCGGTGATGGCGATTTGTATCTCATTTTATTTGATATATATTTTGCTCGATTTGTGTACTCGTGTATGTATGCTAGTACATACATACACGACGACGACGACGAAGTTGGACAAAGTGGACTACGCTGGGTGGAAGTCGACGACGTATATCTTCCATCTCTCTGTTTTCGGTGAGACTCCTGTGACGGGTGGAGTTGTCGTCGGTATAAGAGAGGAGAGGCGATGGAAGTGGAGAGAGAGAGAGAATCGCCGCACTTCATTTCTAGAGAGAGAGAAACGAGAGGATAAGATCTGGGGTTTGAGAATGTTAAGTTGTATATATGTTGGAGTAATTATTATACGTTTACAACATGAAGCGATGGCTAGCAGTGTACATGGTCATTTACGCGTGTGGTCGCAGGTTCAATCCTTGCTGCTAACGTTTTTACAAGATATATACGAAAAATCGGTTCGGTCCGGTTCGGTTCATCTTCAAAACCCTTTGAACCGAAAACCGAACTGATTTTCAAATTTTATTAAGTTCATCTTCAAAACCCTCTGAACCGAGACGAACTGATTTTCAAATTTTATTAAGTTCATGAACCGGACCGGCTAAAGAAAAAACCCGAAAAAAATTACCGGTTCGGTCCGGTGTTCCAGTTCGGTTCGGTTCTCTGTTTTCTTTGTTCAGCTCTAATGGTGATAACATTTAAAAATATCAATTTTTAGTGGGGGAGGTTACGTGATATTCCGTTATAGTTGAGGGGTTTTATTAGAATTAATCTTCCTTATTGTTTTAGAATTTCTATTGCCTGATTTTGGTAAATAATATGGAGTTTGGAAATTCTACTTCCCACACATTGCAAACACGCCACCTAAGTGAGATCAACAACATATTTTGAAAATCTAAATTGTTCATTTTGTACATCTGAGCATGAACAAAATTCATGCAAAAGATTAGGTCGATCAGACATTAGTAGCAATGTCAAGATTTTATACTTTTCTTGAGAAAAAATGAATCATTAGAATTCTTCATCTTAATCAATCGATTTGAATTAAGTACTTATCGAAATCCCATCAATTTGTCTTCTCGCATGACTAATTAGAAGGTCTGGAGCTACAAAATGAATGACCCGAATTGGTAAAATAAATTATAGAATCCAACATTATTTGGTGATGTAATTCATAATGGTGGAGATGACCCAAGTCAATTTTTTTATTTATTGGGGCACCTATATTAATTACACCAAGAAGTTTCCATTGACAAATGACAACTCCTAGAATATATCTAGCTCCCAAATTTGTCGTGACCCTAAAGCATCTAGCTGGAGAATATGTAGAATTATGTAATGTAACAGTGTTTTGTCGTGCTCCATTCCAGTCTGTATCTATATGTAGTGTGCGAAAACAGGACAGCGAGCTTCATTTGAATGGAAAAAAGCTGTAAACCCAAAGCCGGCTACCACAACGCCACTCTCTCTCTCTAAACCAATTTACCAAAGCATTTAGTTTTAGACCCATCTGATTTTGACGCTGATTTTGATCTATTTTGGGTACAATCAAGATTCAAGAAAGGTTCTTGGGTTTAAGGGGAAAGGGATATAATGGGGTGCTTTTCATGTTTTGCTTTAAAGGAGGAGTTGTTAAGGGAAAAAAGTTCAAAAGATGAGGAAACGCTGAATCCCAGTTCGAATCATAGAAAGGAATTCCACCCTCCTGTCCTCTCCAACATGTCTAAATTATCTTCTGGTTAGTTTCATCCCTCTCTCTCTCTCTCTCTCTCTCTCTCTCGCTGTATATATATATATATATATATATATATGTTTGTATGTTTAGGACAATATATGTGATTTGTGTATGGTGGTTTGATCTGATCTGGGTATTTCTGTTTAATTTGAGTAATGGGTTATTGAATCATTGAAGCATTGGTTGTAAAATTTGTTGGTTTTTTTTTTGTTTTTTTTTTATTTCTTGTTTTTGCACTGAAATGATACCGTTGACTGAATTTTGGTTGTTCATCTTTAAGGGAAGAGGAGTTAGACTTGTTTGAATGATCTAGAAAATTTTGCTATATGCATCATTTTGTTGGAGGTGGGAATTATTTTGACTTAAAAGCACTTTTAGAGAGTCAAAACACATATACTCACTCTTTTATTCAATTTCAAACAACAGATTCAAAATCACAAATTCACTCCTCTGCTATACCCTACACAAATTCCATAGTCCCTCAATCCATCTTATCTTAAACACATTTGATTGCGAACCAACTCGGGTTTCAGGGGCTGCTTCACAGGCACATAATCTAAGCTGTATCTTGAAGACATTTGGATGTAGATCTTGAAATTTATCTTAATCATATTGACATAGCTGCAATTTTTGTTCACCTGGCCTTGTTAGAGCAGTTCCAAAGGAGGAAGCAAAACTAGAATTTCTCCAATTCCATGTCAGCAAAAGTCTCTCCAAGATAGTACTTTAGATTTCACATGTCAATAAATGAGAATTTCCCTAATCATTGACTTGGAGTTGTGCACCAATTCTTACCCATCTATGGCATTTTAGAATTGTACCCTGTCAAAGTATCAATCTTTTGCTTTGTTGATCAAGCTTGATCTGGACACGGGTAAGTTTCATTTGCAGGAATCGACAGACTGAAAACAAGAAACAATGGGGGACTGAGGAAGGAGTCATTGAGTCCAAATGGTATGCCGAATATAGCTGCCCAAACATTCAGTTTCCGTGAGGTTGCTGCTGCAACTAAGAATTTTACGCCAGGGTCTTTCTTAGGGGAAGGAGGATTTGGTCGTGTATACAAAGGGCGGCTCGAAAGCACGGGCCAGGTAAATTGATGCATTATTTCCCCGTTCGCAGCCTTCACTACAGCAACAGTTACATAGTGTTTGATTAGTATACTGTGAAATGAACATTATTTCCATCAATTCAGCCATTAAAAATTTGTTGAACAAAGCATAAAGCAAAAGGAGCTGTCAGCTGATTATGACCTAAAAGGGAAAGGTAAATGCAGTGGAGGTCCTAATGGCTGAAAACCTTAAGTATTTTATTTGTTGGTCCACAGCTCTAAGGAATCCAAATATTTTCTTCGAAAACTCAGGAGCTGAATACTCTAATGAAAGTAAAACATAGAGTTTTGCATAATTTGTATTCAGAACCATTTTCAACCTAAGCTGTTACAACACATTTCACCAAATGCTTGTATCCGATACCTTGCATCCTTTCAGTTCTTTTTGAAAAGTCCTCTATTCTTTTAGCGAACTTTATTTTTTCTCTCTCCGAGGAGTAAAACATTATGTAGTTATTTTGGTTGCTCTTGTCATTGCATTTGTGCTGATAAAGGGAGGCTTTCATTTTCTAGGCTGTTGCTGTCAAACAGCTGGATAGAAATGGGCATCAGGGTAACCGGGAGTTTCTCGTGGAAGTTCTCATGCTAAGCCTTCTACATCATCCTAATCTCGTGAGTTTGATTGGGTACTGCGCCGATGGGGACCAACGACTTCTTGTCTACGAATTTATGCCCTTGGGATCTTTGGAAGATCACCTACTTGGTAACCATCGATTACATAATGTCCTGTTTATAATAATCAGAGTCTCTCTTTCGCTCTTGTTTTTCTTTTAGTTTGTGAAGCGCACGAAGATCATTCTGAGTGTGATACTTAAAAAGCAGAACTAAATCAAGAAGATACATAATACAACAACTGAGATGGTCAACATGAGAACCCCATAGAAAATGATGAAGCATGTTGTTAGAGCTTGTTCAATCAATCTACTACCAACAGCCACGTTTCTTTTCACATGTTTAACAAGTCATATGAGGAGCGGCCACTAACTTATCACTACTATTTCCAAATGATTTTTGTGCAGATCTTCCACCTGACAAAGAACCATTAGATTGGAACACAAGGATAAAGATAGCAGCCGATGCTGCAAAAGGTTTAGAATACCTTCATGACAAAGCAAACCCTCCCGTAATTTATAGGGACTTCAAATCATCCAACATATTATTGGACGAAGGATTTCACGCGAAGCTATCTGATTTTGGGCTTGCAAAGCTTGGTCCGACTGGAGACCAGTCACATGTTTCCACCAGGGTTATGGGAACCTTTGGTTATTGCGCTCCTGAGTATGCAATGACTGGACAACTGACAGTAAAATCTGATGTTTATAGTTTTGGAGTAGTTTTCCTAGAGCTTATTACGGGACGCAGAGCCATTGACAGCACCCAACCCCATGGAGTTCAGAACCTTGTACAATGGGTAATCTCTTGAATCTTTATAGATTCAGTTGTCTCATCAACATCTTGTAGGTTAGTTTGTGTTTGTCAAGCGTTAGGTGTCTATGTTACGTGGACTCGGGCAGGCATTGAATGTGGGTACGAGTTTAAGCGTTGCTAGAATCACCCTATGCGTAGTGTAAAATACACAGTAAATATACATAATATACTATATTGGCCCCTCCAAATTCAAAAAATTAAATAAAAACTTGCTATGTAGTGAAAACAATTACTTCCTTCTATATGTATGTTTTGACAAAGTACAAACAGAAAGTGGCTATATTTTTCTATTAGAATTTTATTCTTTAGATCATGCTTAAATTTCAAACTATATCCAAGGAAAACTAGAAAATTCCACAACGATGTAAATACGAGGAATATGTGGCCTCTAGGTAAATCCTAGCTCTGTCCCTGGGTTAGTCTCGTTTGTGTTTCCGAGGACATGTAGACTTGGCGAACTATACAGATTTCTTTGTACTACTCTTCTGTTTTCCGGGTAACAATGGTGTTTATGAGGTTGACATAAAGCATTTTACACATAATATTCAGGTCTCATATGAGTATATGGTAAGTTTGATTTTCCTAAAACTTGCTTTGCTGCATGAACGTTAACTAAACATGTCGAACAAATCCCATGCCTTCATTCGGATAGTCCAATGCAAGTACTTCCACACATGTAGAAGAGTCCTTGTCTCACAATGGTGTTTGCGTAGGAGTAGTGTTTAACCATTGGTAAGGTTTGCCTAATTGCAGGCTCGCCCCCTCTTCAGCGACCGTAGAAAACATGCGAAATTGGTGGACCCACGACTGAAGGGCCAATTTCCAATGCGGGGTCTCTACCAAGCTCTCTCTGTGGCATCAATGTGCATCCAAGAAGAGGCTGCCGCCCGTCCTCACATCCGAGATGTGGTAACTGCCCTCGCTTTTCTTGCAAACCAATCATATGACGTTAACAGTGCTCCAGGACATATCCGTACACCTTCTAGGGACAAGGATGAGAAAATAAACAAAGATGATGGAGGTGGTAGGATACTGAAGAACGAAAAAGGTGGAGGATCCGGACGGAAGTGGGACTCTGATGGATCTGAAAGGGACGACTCTCCAGCAAAAACTGCTAAGATGATGAATAGGGAACGGACCGTTGCAGAGGCCAAAATGTGGGGAGAGAATTGGCGAGACAAAGGGCGTCAAAGTGCTCAAGACAGTTTCGATGGCACCACCGGGTAAATGTCCAAACGTATCATAAGGGCTCCATCTTGTTCCTTGGCTCATATTCTGTACATGTAGTGGAGGGATTGAAGAAACAATGGAGCACAATTGTTTACTTCTGAAATTTCATTTATTTTTTATCTGGAACGCGGAAAAAGGGCAGAAGGTAAGAGCATACATATACGGATAGAAGAATCAGAGCACAAGATTATGAGGTTTCGAAAATTTTTGGGGAGTATTACCGCGTCTCATGTGGTACTTCTGCTGCCTTTTTGAGGTTGTTCATACTGTTGTTGTATGTAGCCATATTCAGCATCTTGTTTTTAGGCATATAAATCCTTCAGCACCATACTTCTTGTTCTTGTTCAGCATGATTTAAAGTAATCATTTTTTCCATGCAAATAACTCACTTCTGATCTTGTTCTGACAGATTGTTGCATTAACTCTTGCTTATTCTTTTGCTTGTGCTTGAGTGTGTATTTCTAGACCTAACATTGGTTTCGGGCCAATCTATACTTCATACTAAGCACGTGTAATTTAAGTGTCGATCTTTTGTCATGAAAAATGAACGCAAAATAAAAACTAAAAATTCCACACCGGCAACTTCCCACTCTCATCTGTTCAAAAAAAACTTCCCACTCTCTTCTGCGCTCTCACCGGGAGCTTCTCACGCTCCTGTACGGGTTCGAAACCCTTGTTTTAACGAAAAGGGGAGTAACAAATAATGTCATTAAAAGTAAGGGAGCACAGTGACATTTTGAAAACTTCAAGGGAGGTCTGCGCATTTATATCAAAAGCCTTGCGAGGGCAGTGAAAATTAACCCAAATAACATTTCTAGCATCACATGCCTCTTTTGAGAAGTTAACTTTGTATTCAGCGGCATCTCAGGCACAATTAGGCACCTTGGGCTGATAAATGAACAAAGCAACTCGAGTTCGAGCTCGTGCTTGCTTGTTAAAAACCCGGTTGAGATTGTTTTGTTAAAACAAACTACTGTTCGGCTCGTTCGATTTATCTATATCTATATTCCTCTTAAAAGTCTGAACGGTTTGTCGACTTTTCGTATTACCCAAACTACCCTTGCTCTTTTCTCGACACCCAATCACTTCAAGCCTTGAGGAAACGATGCCTACAAAATTACAACAGAACGGCAGAACTCTGTTGGATTCTCTCTCTCTCTCTCTCTCTCTCTCTCTCTCTCTCTCGGCAAAGGGTAGACGATGGGCAACGTCATTGCAGCATCAAAACTCTTCTCAACTCTCTCTGCAACGGGTAGACGGTGACGGTGAGTCTTGCTTCATATTCACCTTACTTTATTTCATGTTTTCCGACCCTTTTCTAATCAATGGAACATATCCCTCGTGTATACTTCTGAACACAGTCCTCTTAGAGCATCTTCACTCCTACACCAAATCTTTTACCAAATTTAAATTTGAGTAAAAATCACCAAAAAAACTCACTCCACTCTTTCACCAAATTCTTCATCAAATTTGATTTTACTCAAATTCTTCACCAAATTTGTTCCACACCAAACCCATCATAAAAATGCAATGGCTCTATTAAAGCTTCATTCAATTCAGCTCCTACTATGTGTTTACTTCCATTTACTCCCTTCACTCAACCACACTTGCCATTCCAACCGGCAACCACCCCTACTATCAAAAACGTAAATTTCCTAGGTGAGAGTTAACTACACCTTGAACCCAAGAGGAGGAAGACTTCTTGTGTAGGTTGAATACTTCTTGGAGGATGCCCTTCTTTTTAATCGTGCAACTTTTAATCTCAAAGATATTTGGGAAAGTAAAGAAGGGAATGGAGGAGAAAAAAATTGGGAAAGTAGAAAGTGGGAAAATTTTGGAGCCATAATGAAAAAAAAAAAACTGTTTTGACAAAACGTTAGGATAATTTTGGAGCCAAAATGAAAAAAAAAATTATTTTAACAAAAGGTTTTAACTAGAATTTGGTAAAAGAGTGGTTCCCTATTGGAAGGAGTGATACCAAATCAAGTGTTTATCCAATTTTTTACTCAAATTTGAGTAAAAATTTGGGTAAGGAGTGGAGATGCTTTTTGACAACTCGAGTGATTTGCCCACTATCTGTTTGATGCAATGACGCAATGACAACTCGATTTCATCCTTACCCTATTTTTCCCTTTTCCGACAGTTCCCGATGAAGGCAACCCGTCCCTCATGCAAACACAAGGAATCACATAAAATTACTTCAATCATCCCAAGGTAATGCAATTTCGTTTCTAATCAAAGATGTCTGAAACCCATTACGTTTTCAATCCATAAAATATATTCTGACTAATTTATATTCATATGTGAGAAGGGATCAGAAGTTGATTGGTGTTGATAGCTTCTTCGATTTGTATTTGTATTTGCTTTTCCTAAAACAGGTATGATTCATCAATTTCACTTTCCTTTTTCTCAAATTGTGGGGTTGGTTTTTTTCCCGGTTCTTGGGTAGTTATCCATCTATCTAATAGACGTTGTAAAGATTCTATTAATGTTTTAGTATAACAAGGTAGAATTAAGTATTGCATTTTCTAGAAATTTGGAGGGCAATTGAGAGAAAGGGGATTGAGGATATGGGGATAATTCATCGTTAGAGGTATTTTATCAACCATCTTGTCTTTTTGCCACTGTTTTAATTTATGTTTTATTTTATCTTGTCTTTTTGGTTAAGTTAACCATGTTCAAAATATTCTTTTTGAATCATTGAACATGTAAATGCTGATTTGCTAAATTATAATAAAAGGACATATGAAGAAAACGACCAACTTAAAATCAAATCCTTTGGTGACACCACTCTCCACCTCTAACGCCGGCGTCCAGGGCACACCACTGTTCTTCGTTTGTTGTTGCAACTGCCCACAATCCCTTCCTGCCGGAGTTCTCTTGACTTCAAATGGTAAGCATTCTTAAGAAGTTAGTCCAATGCCGAGTTTAGATCATAACAGAGTTGGTCTTGCCAAACAGTTCTTTAGCTTATGATGTTTGATGACAGAGTTGGTCTTGCCAAACAGTTCTTTAGCTTATGATGTTTGATGAATTGTTTTGGATCTCTATTGAGTATAATCGAAACAAGTTGCACAGACTACATAGTCCTTACCCATCTCTTTGATTTTAATTGGTTAATAGACATGTTCAAATATTACAAGTATTAGGATTAGTTTTTTCAAATCTTACATATTTTGGTGGGCTGAAACGCTTCATATGGCCGAAGTAGTTATATTAGAACGCTGGCAACACAAATTACTACACAACAATAACCCACAGGACCCACACTTTCTTCCCTTCTCTCTTCAATTTCCCCTGTTTTTCTTCCTCACTTGTCGAGGCTGGTGGAGAAGACCACATACAACTATGTCACCACCACCTCCATAGTTGGATGTTCCGAAGTAGTTATATACAGTATGGATTTATTTAATGTTACAGTGCTTGGACTAACTTTAGAGACTTTGTTAGTTGTTTTAATGCCTTTTGTATGTGTCCTTGAAGTAGTTTCGATCAATATTTGCTCTCTTTAATGCTGGTGGTGAGGATGATGTCTAAAACTGCTGCTGTGGGACCTGGTTAAGAGTCCTAATGCTGTTATCAGATGCTAATTTCTTCTAATTCATTTTTTGGTGCTGGCTTCATTTGTTTTCCTGTTCTCTTTGTATTGGGTTGGCTTCTAACAATCCTGTTAAAGCATCCAACTCAAAACCAATTGGCAATGAGTGGAGAGGCCGTCCAGGCTCATATACTAGACTCGGAGGTTATAATTAACCAATGTGGGACAAGCTCTAACAAATCCTTTATATCAATACATCTTTCTTTGCCGAGCAAAAAGAAAAAAGAAAAATTGCTCTTTAAGTGCGACTCAAACTTCTTTTTTTAAGTATTAAGTTTGGTAACTTGAGGAGATAAATAGTACTAATAGTGTCCTAGCAAACCTTTGGCTTTCTTAATGGTGTTCTTCAATTTATTTTCAGGAAACTTCCTGTACTTTTGTCTTATTTGTTGGTTAATTCTTAATATGATTTTTATGCAATATAGGGCATCAAAAGATCATCCTAGGAGAAAGATAACGACCTGTGTCATTATGGAGGGGTCATAAGCTCTGAAGCACCGACACCTCTAGGAGGCGCCGTATCGCCGTACGGGACACGGCAGGGACACGTATGGGACACGCCACGTGGCGTGTCCCAATTTTTTTAAAATTTTTTGCAGGGGACACGGCGGGGACACATGAGAGGGGATAGGGGACATGGCGGGGGTCAATTTTGAAATTTTTTAAATTTTCCTGGGGTAAATTTATAATTACTCAAAACTTTGAACCATGTATTGAACTTATGGATGTCTTGTTTTGTTTGAAGAACTTATGTTTGGACTTATGGATGTCTTGTTTTGTTTGCATTTTCTAAAAAAGCAAATTATAAATATATATATAGATGGATTATATAAATATACATTTGGCATGTCCCCCGCCGTGTCCGTATCCCCATTTTTTAAAAATTCCCGTGTCCCCGTGTCTGTGTCAGTGTTTGTGTCCGTATTCGTGTCCGTGTCTGTGCATCATAGGTATACAAATTTGATCTCTCTAGCCCTTTCCCATTTATCTTCTCTCTGTCACCCCATATGTCTGCTAAATTATAAGGGCATGGGTGTTTGAGTTCATGATCAATTAATTCTCATTATTTCCTTGAACTTTAACGAAACATCATTCAATCTACTTTTGCTATATATAGTGATTATAACAAGGAGAGTTTACACCTGCAAACAATGAATACGAACAATGAATACGTGGTTTTCAATGGCCAAGTATTCTAGTATACAAAATTACTTTATTAGATAATAAAAACGTGTTTTTGTCTCTCTAGATCTTTGACTCTCGACATAGATAATTCATATCTTAGGCCACCACAGGAATTGCAGTAGTGCATTTTCAACCCCCAATGTTATTTTTAATTGATGTTTGTTTTCTTTTTGCATGTCCTTGCAGAATCGTGACTTGTTGGCAGTGGTCGTTCGGATATCACAATCAATTTGGTAGCTTCGGTGCTCAAGTTAGTAGTATTCTTTGACGGTTATTCTTATTTGGGCCAGTGGAGAAGCATTGGCATTGTATTTACTTTGTTTGAGAAGTGAGTACTGTTTTGTAATCCAATGCTGAAGCTGAATCTTTTTGCTTGTATTATGTTTTTATGTTACTATATGGTATTTTCTTAAATAAAAAACCCATGAAAGTGAAGTATTGCAAGATGTTGTTTTCCACTCCCTATATATTAAATCAGAGATTTAGAGGGACATAGCATTGCAGACTTAGAGTTGAGATGAAAGGGTAAGGATTAATAGGCCAGTGGCAGTGATTTTGCTTTCCATCGCATGTGGCGTCCACGTGCATCGCACGTGCTCCTACACTAGTGATGTTTAAAAGTTCCGGCTACTCGAGATTGATCTATTGCGATTGCGAGATCGATCTATTGAGATCGGCTCGAGACTAAAGTTCTTTTGAAATCTATTTGTCTCATAAGCAAGTCGAGGCCAAAAAACACAAGGGATAAAGATTCATAGAGAAAAACAAGAGCAATGCATCCAATTATACTGATGCATAGGAGTAGTTTTCATATATGTCCGTTATTGCGAATCTATAATATGTAGAGAGACAGAGAGAGATTAGGTAAATGTCATCTGAATGAAGCTGAGTGCTTGAAGAATATGAAAGTACTTTTAAATCAAGCTCTGCAGACGACGAGCACCGGAGAATCAAGCTGCACAGCAGCTTGGTTGGGCAATTCAGGTGGTAAAACCACAGTTTTGTTGCCTGTTTGTTCATCCTCCTCCTCTTTCTCGCGATCTTTAACCCCATCATTATTGCTTCCGGTCTTTTCGGCATCATGAACCCGATGCAATTCAGGGGTACCTAAAATCACAATGTTGATTATGTGATCTGGTATTTTGTTCTCTGCCAGAATTGTCGTTGTGTTTCGATACACTGCGTACAGCGTCATCTGTATCAGCCCCAAGAAAAAACCCAGTACGTTCGGGATCTGCACATTGCGAAAACACCGAAAAAGAGAGAGAATGAAAACAGAACAATGTATTATTCGTGGTCAATGAATTGTGAAAATGCAAGGAGAGTACAAGTTTTCCAGAAATGACCGCGCGCTCACCCAAATACACGGGTCGCTTCGAAATAGGCCGTATAAGAACCACATGACTGCGCTCAATGTGAGGGAGAAAGATAAGGTGAACGGCATGAATTCGACACTCCGAGTACGGACCACCTGAAGCTGAGAAGAACAAAAGGGTAAAATAGTCAGATTGAATTCACCGTACTTGAGAGTTTCCTACCTCATACCGTCACACGGCTCAGTGCATCGAATCAGGGACAAATTTTCGGGACAAAGAATCATATGATTGTTGACGCGAACAAAAAAAACCGGAGAATGTCTCATATTTTACGTTGAGATATGCTTACCACAATGCTAAGAGGTGCTGCAAAGACACTCGCAGCGACGGCAACACAAACCCATCCAACTGCTTGGACACGAGGTTGGCCTTCGAGTAGGAAGTATGTAAGGAGCAGAATAGCGGCGAAGAGTGCCACGTTCATTAAAACAAGTAGCTTCGCAGTGTGTTTCTGTAGATAATCCGATTTTCACAATTAGGATAGCCTAGAAGATAATGATACACTAATTTGGTGCAGGGTGCTATGCAATGAATTCCATGAAATGAGAAGGCACAGAATGCAGTGCTATCCCTGTGCATTTTGTGCACTTTGTCTGAAAAATATATAGCTAGCACTTGTGGTAATTTTTTTTGTAATTTAAATACTAAAATATAAATTTATCTTGTTCAAGTACCCGGGCGTCCTTCGTAGCATAAACGAGGTAAATGAAGATGTAAATCGTCTCTACAAAGCATCCGATCAAGTTGATGGAGATGAGAAGGGCTGCATTTGATTTGAGGAATGCATAGTACATCCAAAGCATGGAACTGAATAGTGCAACCACATATGGTAGGGATTGAAACCCTAGAGTCGATTTTCTTCGGTATATTTCGATGAATGTTGGCCTGGAAAAAAATAAAATAAAAATACAATTCACACAATTAATTCCGGAGATAAATTTCAGAAAATGAAAGCATATATGTGAATTTTAGTGGAAGAAAGTGAAGGAAAAGAGGGGACTTACAATGGCGCAAGGTACACAAAGATTGAAACAATGTTACCTGAAATATTAAATGCAAAGGGAAAATATATCAGTAGTGGTTTCCCGTAAGGATAAAAGCTGCCTAAATATAAATTCTAGTTTGAATATGATATCACCCATAATCATTAAAATTAATTCACACAGTCCACATAGACTGACAGACGCAAGAATTTTAACCTTAGGCGCGGCGAATATATATGGATGGAATAAAAAATTCAAACAAACATGTTAAACTTGGACGGACAAACCTATATAATTTGATATATTTTGAACAAGTCCTTCTATTAAAGTAATATTTATATGAAACTTCGGGTGGGCGGCGGCCGCGCGTTTTACTTATTTTGAAATTGGGGAAGGTTGATCATGCAAAAACCCTCAACACTATAGTATGGTACAAATGATGCAAATGAGAAAAACAACACAAAAGGCACAGTCTGTGCAGATGGTGAAAGTAAATACGGTAAATACATTGAATTTACACGGCTATGCAAGTAGGTTTGTATGTGACACATGTGTATCAAGAGTATCCGGATTAGCTTACGCGGGAACTACAGTCTATAGAATTCACAAGGAATTACATAATTGCTGAAATTTGGAAGCATGCATATTGATGGAAAAAGGGATAGGAGGAAGATGATCATTTATATATACACATTCATATACATATACTATATATATCTCGGTTGATGTTCTTGATAAAATTCTACTACTCTGGACATCTTACAGAATCTTCTATTTTTTTATTCTCATTATTTGCTAGATAATTTTGAAAATTGTATCAAATCAAGAACTAATTGATACTATCTTTTGACTAGTAAAAATTCACATAAATATTTTTTTTCTACCAAAATTTATTGTGTAGTGATAGTGGAAAAAGACGAAGAAAGTGTGTGTGTGTGTGAGACATTGGGTATTGCAAAATTGGGGAAAAACTTGGGTGCCGGTTACGATACAGGACTTCTAGGAGCGTTAGAAATTATCCCCAAGGGCCAACCACTTGACTCTAGATTTTTGGTTCTTAAAACCCTCCTCAGCCAAGCTCAGCTCCATAAAATGAGTGAGAGCAGCCTTTTCTTCCTCACACAAAACAAGATCATTAGGGTGAAAAAATACATAACTCCTGGGGTGTGTATTTTTGTTTGTATGTACACATGCATATTGCACGCAAAACCAACTGTACATTAACTTAGAAAAGTACAAAAGAAAGGTGGGACAACTGTAAGTTGTTAGGCTTAATTGCGAGCGTTACTGAGGTGAACTAATTTGATAAAAACAAAAAAAAAAACAAAAAAGTGTAACTAATGGAATTTGGAAGCATGCATATTGGTGGGAAAAGGGATACGATAAAGGGGTTTTTTTTTTTCTTTAATTTCGATAAGCTGAGAATCTTCAATATTAGTTGCCTGACCGATTGATAGGAGGAAATTGATATATGCACATTCATACACATATACTATCTCGGTCGGTTGATGTTCTTGAGAAAATTCAATTACTCTGGACATCTTAAAAAATCTTTATTCTCATTATTTGGTAGATAATTTGTATCTACAAAGAACTAATTGATATCTTTTGATTAGTAAAAATTCACAAAAATATTTTTTACTAAAATTCCTATGTAGCGATAAAATGAAAAAAGAATGAAGAACTAGAAAAGAAAAAAAAAAGACATTGGGTATTGCAAAATTGGAGAAAAACTTGAGTGCCAAACGGGTACAAGACTTGTAGGAGCGTTAGAACTTATAAATTAATAACCCATTTCATTTGAAAACCAAGATTAATCGGCCCATTAATTAGATGGAATACCGAGTTTACATATAGATCGAAGTGGGAAAAACAAAAAGAAGAAGATTAATGGACACCAAATAAGATGGTTGGAAATTAAGATTTACCTAATACTCCAAATGTAAGCACTAGTTCAGCTGGGTGGTGAGCACTAGCCATTTCTTCAACTCTCAAACAATTCTTCTCTCTCTCTCTCTCTCACAAAATGGAAATAAGCTTAAGGTGTTAAAATTTATAGGCAAGAGAGAAAGAGAGGAGAGTGTGGGGATTGAACTCATCTTTGTTGCGTGACAAGTGGAGGGAGGGATTAGTAGGTAATAAGCAAACTAATTCAGCTACTCAAGCTACTGAAAAAGGCATAAGAGTGTATAGGAGTACCATATATAATTTAGTCACGTTTGAAAAATAATACACACAAAAATGCTTCATCTATCAATTTATCTCATTATCATCCACCAACTCCTCAAATATAGATAGTGGAGTTAGGAGTGTACATGGTCCGGATTGATCCGGTTTTGTTGAAATCCGGGAACCAAACCACAACTTACGGTTCCAACGAATTGATAACCAGAACCAGACCATTACACATATGGAACCAAACCAAAACCAGACCATTTGATCGGACCGGTTTGGTTCGGTTTACGGTTCTAAACCATTTATCATCTACAAATTGCCAAAAAAAAAAAACCATGAATAAAAATACCACTACTTTATTAAAATTGCTCACAATTTGATGAGCTGGGGGGGGGAGAGAGAGAGAGAGAGAGACATTAATTTGGGAGAGAGTTAGAGACGTGAGAATGAAATAACTTTGGAACACTTAAAAAAAAAGTTCTAATATAGCTATCATTTAGGATTTCAGATTTATGGGAAACAAGAAATAGTTTGGACTTTGGAGAGTGGAAGTGTTTTGGCCATTTGAGGGAGTGGAAGAGTTTGGTAGGTAGTTAAAAAACTTTATTGATGACTCATGGTAGATGCAAGGGTAAAATAAATAAATAGATAGAATATTTTTATTTATTATATGTATTAACGTTCGGGTTCGGTTCAAACCACGGTTTACAATAATAAAACCAAGAACCAAACCATAATATACGGTTCTTATTTTTTTTAAACCAAAACCAATCCATTAAACCATAGAACCAATCCAAATTGATCGGTTCGGTTCAGTTGGTCCGGTTTTTACGGTTTTTTTATACACCCCTAGGTGGAGTAGTAAAATTGCGGCTACTGTTCTCTTACATACTCAGCTACTAATTCAGCAAACTAAGGGGTGTTTCGCTAACTTATTTTTTTTTGCTTTTTGGCTTTTTAGCTTTTTTATGTGAGAGCTCGAAAAACGCGTTGACTTTTTGTGGTTTTTTATGTGATGTATTGTGAGGGAATGACTTGTCTCGAACAACGTAAAAAATTGGCTTTTGACTTAGTGGAACCAGTGCCGGCCCCGAGGTTTGGGTTGCTCAAGCCCGACTCCTAACTTGGTTGCCCACTTAATATTAAGTTATAAAAAATTAAAAAAAATATACATAAAAAAATACAAAATCCGTAAGTCATTTTAGAGCAAGCAAACTTCTAATATTATACTCTACATTCAAGAGTTTTTCTAAAAAGAATTCTACAAAATTACAAAAAAAAAAATTAAATTAAAAGGATATAACAGATAAACGAAAAAAGATACTCCCTCTGTCCCTTTTTAAGTGTGTTATCTCATAATTCCAAGTTATTTTCTCTCACGTCAACTTTTACATCTACTTTCCATTACTTACTCTTATCAATATAATAATACCCACTAACTTTTCAAAAAGGAATCTACTTTTAAGGGCAAAATAGAAAATGTACCCACTAACTTTTCAAAACACACTTATTAAGGGACAACCCAAAATAAAATGTCTACACTATAAAAGGAACGGAGGGAGTATATTTTTACAAGTTTTTTTTTAAGAAACTATCCTCGTATTTTAACTATGGTTTGTGTGATCAAAAACTAATAAATCGTGTTACATCGCTTGATTTTCTTTTCAATTTTCCACCATTGGGATAATTATCTTTATCCAAATGTAAGAACACATCACTTGTACAATATTGTTTTATTTGTTAAATACAAAAAAATTTACCAAATAATTGAGTAATGTGATTTTTTAATTTCATTGGGCAATAAAAAACAAAAAATCTAAAATCACATTCAAAATGCACACCCATTTACACAAGCACATACATAAATATGTGCGGCTTGTACATACAATACTGTCCATTTGAGTGGTC
>JAXBDA010002506.1:0-42001 GCA_036023075.1 Gaultheria prostrata
CCGGAGCGCCTACACCCCCCCACCGGGATGCGCGCAGCTACGCCGAGCTGCGCTCAGCCACTCTAGCATCCAGGCCAGTCAAGAGAATGCAGCGCCACCCTCTGCCCACACCAGAGGCACTTCTCCAAATGATCTCACACACCATCTGCGAAAGGCTGACTCCTTCTCTGACATCCGCACCCCCACCGAGATGCGTGCACCCCCCCACCGGGGTGCCGTTCAATCCTGCTAGATATCCGTGACTCCGATTGACACAGACTGCCTCTCGATCACTGTTGACCAACCCCGATCTGTCAATCTAACAAGCGCATGTTGCCAACTCCAACCGAGCATCTCCACACCTCAACCGGGTACACCACTCGATTGAATGTCTCCTTGCTTGCTAACATCTCCGACTGATCCACACGGCTTCATCGCCGCGAATCCGCAATCACCTGATTGCTCCGGTCAACCTCCAATCACCGCAAATCTGTCCAATACTCCTGGGTGTGTAGCAATCCAACTTTGCTCGCCTATTCCGTCACCTATCCGAGTCTCATCCAACCTCCCAGTTCATCCACGTTCCATCCCCGGCTCTCCTAGCACCCCTTGGACCCCCACCGAAACTCCAATTGGTTGCCTTCGACTCAACAACATCTCCCCCCGATTGATCTGACCGCGTCGGATCCTCCTCAATCTCTCCAGATGTGTCTAGGACCGCAAAAATCAGCTCGAATCACCCAAATCAAAGCCCACCAATGTGTCCAGAACCATTCAATTAGCTAGGAACAAGCCCCTCACAACCTAAAACCCCTCCAAACGTCCAAATCCGGCTCAATCCAGCAATAACACATTATTCCGAGCATCTACACGAAAAACAGAGCGCGTGGTTGTATCCGGAACGAAAAACCGAGTTGGAAACTGGTCCGAACCGGCCATGAACCGCCTAAAACCGACCTGAACCGGCCGAAAAACCCTCTCTGGATCGTCTCGGACCACTGGCCGATCTAAGTCATCTGAACTGTCCAGTTTTCTCTAAAAAAAACCCGGAACTTGAACCGGTTAACCTCCTGACCCGACCCGTTGAGCCCTTTGAACCGGACCTTGACCTCTTTGACCCGGCTCCCTGACCTTTTTGAACCTTTGACCCGTACGTCTGAACCTTTTGAACCCCTGATGACGTCAGCCTTAGTCATCTTCCTCCAGCCGCCGCGTGTGACTCACACCGCGGGACTAGATCTGACGCGCCAGCACTCGGGCGGCGCGTCCGGCCATCTCCGGCGACCGGCCTTCTTGCTTCGAGATCGTCTAGCCGAGACGAACAACAACCCTGTCCTCAAAATTCGTGTATGACCTTGTTTGATCTAAGCACAACCCAAACCGCCGTTCGCCTCCGCCCGCCGCTGTTCAAATCGACTTTCCGACCTACTCTGGTGACGAAACCTGACCCCGAGCACACCGTTGGACTCGTCTCGTCGAGACGAACAAAACCCTACGAGTGAGAACTCCGACTGACTTAGTTTTCTTTTCCCTTCTTGAATCCGTATGCTTCGAGTGCGAATCCGGCGACCTCTCGCTCCACCTGAGCTCTGATACCAGTTTGTTGTGCTTTCCGGGTCACCCACGCACACAAAACGCACACAAGAAATATGAGGAAAACTCTGTCGTATATATTCACAATACATACACATGAAAAGCCTCTCCGGGGAGCGATAACCGGCTCCCACTCCGGTCGGGGAGAGCCACAACCGGCTCCCCTCCTCTAACACTCACAGCCCGTCCCGCTCACATTGTGCTTCCACACTCAATAAAGGAGACAAACACAAGTATTTATAGACCTAGGGTATTACACAGGAAACCCTAGCGAACCTTGGGCCAAACCCTTTCCGGCCCACACGGGGTGGACCCAACAACCAGAACTACTACTTTTCTTCTACTTTAAGGATTGTAGGGTGGTTTTTGGTGGAGGAGAGTGGTGACTCTCTTTGAATATGGGAAGAACACTCTGAAGATCTTCAAGAACTAAAACTAAAACTCAAGAACAAGAAGATTTTCTTCTCTCTAGAATGCTACTATCAAAACTACTGCAAAGGCGGGGAGATGGTGTGAGAATTATGAGAAGTGGAGAGTCCCATTTATAGGCAACCGTGGTACTCCTCTCTCCCTCTCTTTCTAAATCTCTCCCATATTCCTTCCTTAAATTAAATGCCTTGATATGGGGAATTTACTAAGTATCAAGAATTTTAGGCTCATCATGTGTGATCCATAGGCAAATCTTAGGTTTAGGTACTTAGAAATATAGGTTTAAATGAGGGAATCTTAGGAAATCATTAGGTTTAGGGTTAGACTAGATTTATCGGATTCTTTGTGTACAAAACCCATGCACATACATACAAATATAGGGTGCTTGGCTTGGTGAACAAGTTGGCCAAGAATTGCCAAGCAACTTCCTCTCTCTCTCTCTCTCTCAATCGCTCCCTACCTGAAGAACAAGCTAAAGAGGAAGTTTCCTCCCTCCTTCCCCTCAATCTCGCAAATCTTTCCCTCATTGATGGAGAGAATCCTAGGTTTTAATGGAGAGATTCTAGGAGTACCTTGGTAGGGTTTTACAATAGTAGGATAGATATACTAGTACATGCATGACCAATTAATAGGCAAAAATAAATAATTTACTAAGAAAAATATTTTAAGTAGAAGTAAAATCAATTTAATAAACAATGTTTTTATTTTTAGAAAAACTAGGGTTATTACAATTACCCACTTTGTGCACAGATTTTATTCTACCATTGACACCGACACGGATTGCTAAATGTAAGATGGGTCCGAACTTCCGATCTGCTCAGATTCTTCACGCATCGATAGCTGCAGATAGAGTGGTGTCCTAATATCTATATCCAAAGTATTTTTCATCTTATTTTGATATATTAGAGACAGTTATCGAATGCTCTAATTATTGGTCTAAAATTGTGATCTAAAAAATTGATGTACAAAGTGCTATTCGACGAAGCACTTGCTAATATGAAACAGAATTTACTTTATGTGCACAAGGCTGCAAATTAAAGCCCTCAAAGGGAAAAAAAAAAAAAAAATAGTCAATGGAGATGCTCTTAGCTTAGGTAACAAAATAGCACATATTTGTTCAGTCAAATCGAATCTCTAACACAGGTACTCTATCTGCTCATCAAAATAGCAGCCTCGATCCTTCGAGAAAAACATCCGAGTCATTGAAATAATGCTTTGGTGATCACAATTTGAATACCGCGTATCGTTAATGCAATTGTAAATAAATCATTTTTCATGTAATCCAGTGATGAATTTATAATTCGTTAAAGCACCATCGTGTTCCTTTTCCTCTTTCGCGATTTTCGGTCACTTTCTATTTTACTATGTTTTCATTCTCACCTTTCATCTTCATAATTAAAAAAATCATAAGCTCGAGACTGTCCCGCTCCAATGATCCAAGGTGTTTTGTTTGTAGAATCTTCGAAAACGTCGCACAAAAAATGCATTATTTACCCACTCGATCAAAATCACTTTTGTCTTGGAGAAACCTATTATTTCATTTTTTATCTTAAAAAACACAGATAGGTAAGGCCGTGAGACTGCAAATGCCTGATCAACGTAGCTTTTTTTTGCTTAAATAATCTACTCACCATCTTTACAAGAGAAAAAGGGCAATAGTTATAAGGGTGAAATATTTCAGATGTGATAACACGGCTATATTTACTTGGGGGCAAGGCTAAGCGATGCGCGTAAGCTAGCCCAGACCACCCAGTAATCAAAAAAAAAAAGCTAAGCGATAAAAAAAAGCTAAGCGATGATGCATGTGGAAGAAGAGATTGCATGTATTCGGAGACTAGTCGGGGCAAAAACCTCGAATGATGGGGAAAAAATGTGTTTATTCTGAACAGCACTAAAAAACTCTTGGACACACTACACAACATAAGCACAACGATAGATCCGAAAGGGGCGAAAAAACAAATCAGATCAGTAACAATAAAATCAGAACTAGATTAGCATAAGTTAAAGGTGGGTGAACTCAAGTACCAAAACCACCCATACTGTTCGCTTCTATAAAAGCTCGAAAGCTTACCCAGGCTTCCAAGACCAGCAAGATCAGGCCATACAAATAACAGAAATCAAAAGCTGTTCATTTTCTATGGTTGCCGCAATCTACCTTCTTTTTACTAGAGGGTGTGAATCTCATCAGCTGTGATAGTTTTAAGGATTGATCTTTTGAGAGGAGGCTGAGAAGTCAAAATGATATCAGGACATAGGCTTCCAGCCTATGGTTCATCGCGATGAACTTCAAGATGGGTGAAGTGGAGGAGCTGCCCACAACTTCACTTTCTTGTCGAGACTGGCGGTGGCTAAAACGAATGCCTGCTTATCTCCTGATGAGAAATCAAATGTAAATAACAGAATGTGAAAGATTGAGAAAAATGGAAATATGATTTAATTTGATGAAACGTCACAAAGAACTGTAAAAGTATTCATGAAGCAATTGATATATATATGCGTCGAATTCTGACACTTGAACGCCCTGCTAAACGCATCTTTTATTCTTACTACCAAACAGCATTCGAGCATTCTTGGGACATGTATCCAGCTTATACAAATGAAACGCAGTTTCAGTTGGAATAACAGAATATGGGATACAACTACAGATAAAGAACAGTGTAGAATCACTAATCGCTCATTCTTTACCCTTCTAAATTTGACTTAGACGAGGGAACAATAATTTGTTAGATAACTGCATGTTGTTTCTACATCAACGACAAGTGATGCTTATGTTGTGGAATGCAGGGCTTTTCAATCCTAAGTGGTACTATTATTTGTAATTTTGTATGACTTGTGAATAAACTATATGCGTAAGATATTACATGTATAAAACAACCTATGTTACATGAATCCTAAAGTACTCGTGTCGGACACTCGATAAGGTATGAGATCTGTGTCCGACAAATGTAGTTGAACATTCACCTAGCAAGCCTATTTTGTAGTTCAAATTTACCAAGAACTATTTGTGGGACAAATTATGCATGAAATGTCCTAAGGTCTTTAGACTACAATATCGAAGAAAAGAAAAGACAGACTAAAAAATTTGAATTCCCGACACCCATACCCGAGTTCATATAACATAGAAAACAACAATAATTAGAATGTTCCCTTATCTTGAATTTTCTTTATAATCTAATTTCCGTGATCAAAAAGTGAGCAAGCCATAACCCTGGGATGAGATTGGAAACATAGAGCAAAAAGCTACCACTGACTTACTAGTGAACCAACTATTGACTCTCTTCGAAAATTCATATTTTTCAAACATCAAGAATTTAAGCAAAGGGCATGCTTGTATGAAATGTAGATGAAGCAAATCCTCCAAAATGATATTCAATTATACAACCACCACCAAACACTTGCGTGTCCATCCCTACTTCCAGAAAAGGGAAATCGAATTGCTAGCAGATTAGATAGTTCATTGATGAACTCCCCAACTGCAGACGCTTAAAGTAGGCCACATTGTTATTTTTTGATCCTCTTATTTCTTAACCAACTGCAGAACTGTCTGAAGCCCATCAGGTGAAAAGATAAGCAGACCCAAAAGAAATTGATATCAACTTTCAGACATTAAGGCCCAAATAGATTTCCAAGCACACAGCTGCCGTGCTGGTTAGTTAGAAGGGGATTTAGAGTCTAGGGAAGAGGAAGAAGTCAGCTCCAATCAAGGTTCATACATGAACACCCCACTATCTTTGTCTCTCCAACTCCTTGACCACAGAAAGAAGAAAACCAAGTCTTCACAACAGCATACAGGATTTAAAAAATCCCAATTCCTTCAGATTCCCCCACTAAAAAGAGCCTTAAGCAATTAAGTTTTAACAAAGGTAAGCAACGTAAATACCAAGTACAACATTGATACAAATCAAAATCACATAATCTTACTGGTATTAGACAAAAAAAATTGAGTCGGACAATTGTCGAGCTGGGTCAGTACATGGGATCTAGTATCTACCAACATGGAATCAACCAAAACCTTGGATCAATTATAAGTTGGTATCCTTGCTCTCATTGCACCATTTGGCGAATCTTTAGACTTCAATTACCATGATGCCAATGAATTTTTTTTTTCTGGGAAAGAAAAATAAGTATAATGTCTCATGGAAGTGGATAAAAACCTATTTTACAGATATTCCAAATAGTCTGAAAGAGGAAAATAATTTGACCAGGATACAACTTTGACATGTTCATTGCATTGCATATAGAAGAATGGTGGTTAAAAACACCCCTGGAAAACAAGTGAAAGGAAATCCAAAAAGAGGCACTCAGCCGGAGGATTTGACCTGGCCCATGATAGGAGCTTAAATGTGAAGGTTTAAGCTCTGCAATTTACATTTGTAAGGTCCATAATAATACTCCTTGGATGTTGATACACTTCATATTGCATTTCAGGTATCGGAATCCGGTTGTGATGATTTTTAAGCTAAATGTAAGAAGTTGGAAGTGACGGATGTTAGCCGAAGGCAAAACGGGAGGAAAATGGCCACAAAGGACTCAAATCCGTCTGGTCATACCACAAATCCAACCGGACAAGCCAAGGTTCAAGCCTCAGATTTCCAATTCAAGCCATGAGTCTACTCCATCCAACCGAACAAGATCTATCATCTAACCGGACGAACCTCCTTTTCAACTGGATGAGATTAGCCGACTGCAGCCTTTTTCTTTGACTTTTTGACATCTTCAAAGGCCAACTTCGGACTTGGAGCATATATGCCTGTTTGGGGTCATTCTATGGGACACTTTTTGCCTAGGAACTAGTTTTAGACTTGCTCCAAGGCTAAGCAAAAGGAGAAAGCTAGGAAACAAGAGAAGAACAAGGAGAATCAAAAGAAGACTGCTTTCAATCTCAAGGAACTTGAAGTTCTCCTTCCGAATGGCTGGCTAAACTCCTAATCTAGGGCTAGATGAAGGTTTCTTTCCAAGTAGTTTGAATTGTGCTTGTGTGCAAAGACTTATTTATTTGAATCTTGGCTTTAATGTTTCCAATCAATCTTGTGTTCGTATTCTAGACTTCAAACACTTCCATAAATGGTTTGTACTTGATAAGACAAGGCGTGCTATTAGACGAACCATACTTAAATGCGGCCAGGCTAATAAGACGACCTGTACTGTATGAAGATAGTCTATGCCAACCGGTTATCCGTGAACATCTTGTATTGATTTGAATAGATAGTCTTTGACCAAACAAAATCAAGCTCCGAGGGAAAAGCCGGATTCAAAACCCTACACTTTTTCCAACCGTTATACAAAACCGCAACTTTCCTTTGTTTTCTTAATTTGTTTTCTTATTCAATAATGTGCTCTTGTCCCCGTGGAACGATTCTCGGACTTTCACTACGGTTCTACGGAGTAATTGTAATTGTTCTATTTTAACAAGTAATTTTGATACGGTAACGATACGGTCAGCCCATTTCAGGGAATTCCCCATCAGCTGCTTAGACTTGAGAGAGACCTAAAAATTAAGTGCTTAAGCAGGAAAAAACAATAAGAGGAGAGGAGCTTACCATTTGGTATTGTCCTCGGGGCCCACGCCATGTCTGTGATGTCACCTGCATGATAGGAAGAAATTCAAATAACATTCAATGACACTGGAAGGGATCTGGTGCGTAGCATTTACACATCAAGCAACAGAAAAAGATCATCAATGGAGCAAGGACCATCAGCAGAAGTCAAAGGAAAAATATGAGGTTGCAGAGCCCTAAAGGCTAAAGCAGATCAATGATCATTTTGCGTGTTGGGAATAGAAGGATCCATCACTCTAATGATCATTCCAGACACTACTGATTGCAGGGATTTGTCAAATGTTGCCCAGATGCACAATTGTTACTAGCAAAAAAGTACAATTTGCTTCATATACATTAGATTGCCAGCTACAAAATTTAAGTCCGCACAACAGAGACAAGGAATTATTGCCTAAACCACTGTAAAATAAATGAGAGGTTCATATTATGTAAAATCATGAAGGGTAAAATGATGGACAAATTATTATGCTAGTTTTAATCATAGTTCAAAATATGACGTCAATAATCAGAGCTCACTAGACTTGTCCATAATGGAAAACCTAAATGAAGAGGGAAATGAAAGAGTGAAAGCGAACTTATGATGGAGATCATGTCAATCATTAGGGCTCACTAGACTTGTCTGTTATGAAAAGCCTAAATGAAGAGGGCCACAGGCTACTGCAGGATAAAAGGATTTACAAGCAAAATAGTGTGCAAATCAGGCATACCATCATGAGCTCTGTCAGCTGCGTCCAACACCTGACCAGTTTCAGCACTTAACCACTGCAATGTTGAACCATTTGTGACTGCCAATATCCTTCCATCAGGGGAAATACTGAGACGATCATACTGCAAGGTAGTTCCATTTGAATCATGAAGGGGAATAGGAAACACCTTCAAAGTCTTTGGGTCCTCATCTTGGTGATATCGAACTACAAAAGAACCGATGAAAAGGATCAGCAAACATCAAATGGCAGTAGTTATTATAAGAAACTATAAACAAGTAATCCATCAAAATCACAACGGTATGGCCTGCAGAGTCCAACAACTTTAACCAACTAAAGAGATCTTTGTAGACCAAAATTGCCAATACTACTAAACTCTTTGTTAGAGCTGATCCTTATGAAATCAATTTCCATTGGATAGCATGGGTGACCCACGTATACATATTCAAGGTATATGCATATCATATTATCATGCGATGAGGCCTCACGCTCACAGCCAAGTGGATACTTTTAGTGACCATAAACATATTTATGTCCCCAATCTTTATGCTGCTAATCAAACATAATGTCACATCACGCTCATAATCGACTACAAACAGAGTGATATTCACTTGATTATTCCAAACTGTTTCAATGACACAAGCATGCACCAAAGATGACCACACAGTCCAACTTAAAAAGTTCAGTATCTGCATGTCAAATGCACACAAATAGGGCAGGAGCCAGGAAAGGAAATAGAAATTTGCAGTCTCAAATACAATCCTTTAGATCCTCTTTTGACAAGTAAATTGGTGTTGAATACATTGAAATCGAGTTCCTCACTACTACTAAGGAAATAGAGTCACAACTCTCTCACAGAAGATTATGGAAATTTGCTTTTCAAGATCAAGCCAAGTGATGTAGTAATCTCTCTAATGATAAAGCGGATGATGTTTTTAGCATGCAACCCTTACAAGAAAGGATTCGTCATACGAAGAATTATGCAAACAGGAAAGATCCATCACACGGCAAGTATCCTTCACAAAGAAGATGATAAGTACTCAGACAAGACAACAGGTTGGAGGCACTGAAACAAAAAAGAAAAAACAAAGATGATAGATTTAATAACCTCAACCAAAGTCGAAGACTTTCCAAGCAAGTCTAAAAGAGTAAATATGATCAATCCCATTCGATACCGACTACAATAGACACCCAAGAATTCAAATGCTAAACATTACTTAAGAATGCTAGAATCACAATCTACATTATAACTTCCCCAAGTGTAAAAGAGAGATCCAAATCCCTTACCAACCTTTCACAAGTAATTCGAGTTCCACTGTTCCATCACAGGCCACGATTATGGCAGTCGATAAAATGGTACCAAGCCACGGTCGGTAGATGGCGTGAGAGAGAGGTGGTCCAGTGCACGAAAAAGAACAATGGAGGTCTGGAGTGACTGAACCAGAGTTTAAACATAAAGGCGATTGCATGTACATGTCGATGGAAGTGGTTGAAGCCCAAATAAGGAGTGAAGCCGCAGAGGCCAGCTCAGCCAGGCGCGAGGACAGCATCTGCCAAGAGGGTAAAAAGGTCAGACTGCCACCTCTGATTGGTCTGACACCCTGTTGGTGTAGTCACAACGGGTTAGTGGGGTTGATACATATGAGGCACATGGAATGCAGGAGTAGCGAAGGTCTGCCGCTCAAGTACGAGGAAGTATGCTAAATGCCTTAATCTTCACCCAAAAAGCTGCCTAGGAGGCTGACACATGAAACCAAAGTTAGTGAAGGAGATGATAAGGAGGTGACGTTGTCAACATGGCTTGCCACAAGGGCATGGGGCTCATGTACCGAGTTGGCAGTTGCCAAAATATATGGGGTATCCCTGTTAGATAGCTTGATATACATTGTTGAGCTCATTTCCTAACAGCTTAAGCTTTTGGGACTACTAGTCCTAACATGGTATCAGAGCTCTGGTTGGGAGAGGTCTTGAGTTCAACTCTCTCTTTTTGCATTTATTCCCCGTTTACATTTTGTTTCTCCCCTTCGTATTCCTTTTCGCTTTATCTTTGCAAATTTGCATAGCCACGTGTAAGACGGGGCTGCAAGCGAGGAAGGGTGTTAGATAGCTTGATATACATTGTTGGGTTCATTTCCTAACAGCTTAAGCTTTTAGGACTACTGGTAACTTGACACTCCCACTGTTTACTTCTTGAATTGATGGATTTGGATGACAACTTTTCGTGCTCATTGGAGTTCAAGTAAGGAAATTTCTTAAAACAAATAATAGTAAACAATGACAATCTTGGCCTAGAATAGCTATTTTGATAATTGAACTTGCCAAATACAAGTTATCTGACTTATCCGGTATGGGGAAATCGTACAGACTGAGATGACCTTACACTTAGCACCAGGAAGTCAAATGCAACATGACTTTCTAAACATGGGAATGATCACTGACGAAGATGAAAAATGCATCCTTGTACCTCAACCCCCATATGCAGGAAGAAAGATAATGGCCTTGCTCGTTTTGGTTTTCAAGAACCAGTTTTCTCAATTATTATCCTCATTTTTAAATATTATTTTCAGTTCTCTCTCTCTCCAATCATTAATCTCTATTTTTTAATTATTATCCCTATTCCTCCCCCTAATCATTACAAAAACCAAAACTCAAAACTCAAAACCCAAACCAAACACAACCAATATTACCTGCACGTTTTTCTATGCAACCATCATTCAATATTTGATGTAAATGTAAATAATTATCGTGCCTCGCCCAAGGGTTGACTACTTTTTTCCAAAGCAATATGTTGCCAAATCAAACATGTTTTCTGAAAAAGGTATGCAGCTTTTATTTAATACATTTGGCCGGAGAATATCCCAGTGGATGGCTGTAGTGGATCCTAAAAAACCAAGTTCCTCCTTACATATTCGTTGAGGTTTCTTTGAATCCATACTTTTTTTCACTTGCATGCCCACACCTTTTTTCTTATTTCATTTCCACCAGATTTTAAACCCCCAATCAACATAATGCAGTCAACCCTTAATATAATATACTATGCCAAATTTTAGCTAAGATGACACAGCAAAGTCAGCAATGGGCAACAGCAAAAAAATCATGGAATTGTGCATACCGTTGGTATGCCAATTAGATGACACAAAAGCATTAGCTATAAAAATTGCAAAATATCATGAAATCGTACATACCATTGATATTCCATATTCTTATGGAACCGTCCTTAGATGCTGTTATGATTTGTTCTGAATTTGGAGAAAAGCACAACCAAGTCACCGCACTCTGGAGATCACCACACAAATCAATAAGAAGAACATTACATTAAAGGTCGTTGTGTAACAAAGAGAACAACTAATTGAGGGCACATTCTTCAACTAATAGCAGACTTTCTCATTTGCTACCAGAAGCCATGTTTAAGCAGGAATACATAAAAACTTCACCTTTAATAGGATTGAAACACTAGATCGTCGGAAATGTTTGCATCTAATAAGTTCCTTCTAATTTTCTTCAAAGGAAGACTTAACTCACGAGTGCCTTATCCTAACAATTTGGGTAATCTACATCAACCCTACTGCTCAAACAGAAGACCTTTAAAAGTATTGTACATTTTGGCCACAGAAATTTCCGAAATGGATTGACTTTCTCGGTTATACAATACAAGGGTGATAGGTACACACCCTCCCATCCACTCCCTCTCACAACCTCTCTCACATGGGGTGTGGTCCCCACATGGTCCCCACACATGGGGACCACACCCCATGTGAGAGAGGGTGTGAGAGGGAGTGGATGGGAGGGTGTGTACCTATCATTTTTGTATACAATAAGTGATCATAAAATAAGCTTCATAGGGAAATGGACATGATGAGATATGTGATTACAAGGAAAATAAGACCCAAGAATAATAAGTAAATAACCTTATGCCCCTTAAGCTGCATAACTCTAGAAACCTCCTTAACTGCACCATCTTTTGAGTATACAATCTCCCAAACCTGTTGAAGAAACAAAGGCAATCTGTCAATTGAAAATTGACAAACTAAACTATCTATCCACCTATATATACATGTGGACCAAGTCATCTGTGAGTACAGAGCAACCACAATATGTGTATGGGCCAAGTCATTCCAGAGACCAAGTCGCTCCACAGAAAACAAGGACCAAGTCATCTATGGATACAGAGCAACTACAACATGCTACGGCCTACAAGACCATGTAGTGTGTCAAAAATGGTGTCAAATGTTGCGTCAACGGAAACGGATACATATGTATGTATGTATGTATGTATGTATGTATTATGTTAATATATGTATGTATATACATATGTATGAATGTATATATGATTGTATATGTGTGTGTGTGTGTGTGTGTGAGTCAGGCTCCTTCATCGCCCCAGTCATCTCAAGCATGAGGTGATGTACAATATTTTCCATTCCTACCAACCCCACCTTGATTCCAGTCATGAGACCTATAATAGTATTGAGATAAAAACATATTACTTTATGTATCCATAGTCAAGCCTCATGTATATACCTGCATGTGTGTGTACTTACTACTTAGTGATACGCCAATAAAATGTACAAATAGGATGGAGTCATGGACACAAGCAAAAGGATATATAACTAAAAGCAAGGGCCATGCGAATATCCCTACATTTGTGTTATCTAACCTTGCTGAACCATATGTAACGCGTAACATTTTCCACCCATAATCATGGAAGCATGCGACAAAGATAAGTACCATAAAAATCCTGTAGGAATTGGACCAACAATTACCTTTACATCGGCAGTAAAAGCTGCAGCAGCAACAAAACGCCCATTAGGAGATATTGTTGCCATGTTGTTTTTGAGCTGATTTGTATCCACATTGCCCAAGGTCTTCCCAGTTTTCCCATGCCAAATCTTGATATCAGTCCCTGAAAATGGCCAACATGCAGACTTAGTTTTTGTAAAAAGCCTATAAAAAGGGGATAAGAAAGGCATTCATAAGGAATAAAAAAGTGCACTACTGCAATCATTTGGTCGGTGTAAGTGCTGATTGATGACTTGTTTGACCCAATAACAAGCTAGAAACACTTGGAAGTCGAGGGAAGCGGAATCAACTTGCAAACACGAATTTGTGTGGGCATTTTTAGAAAGAAGTCCCATAAAGGATAATCATTTAAACACGTCTAAATCTCGCTCACCATGTCTCAGAAGAGAGCACAGACGATCAAATATGTTTTATGCTATCAATGGTGCTTGTAGTTGACAAATTGTAGTTGATTTCATTGCCGACAAAAGTGTTACAGATTAATGCTTATTTAGAACCAAAGCATCTCAAATTAAGCAGGAGAAAGTCAGTTCACAAAAAATGTAAATTTGATAAAAACTGGTTAAAAAAAACAAGAAGAGAGAACAGTCAAAAAATCGATGGCCATGAGATACCCTAGCCTGATCAGAACACAGTCAAGAGTTTAGGATATGATTTGTTCAATCAATCGTCCATAACGAGAAGGACTTTGCCCCTCAATTAAAGCGAGGAAGAAGAACTAGAGCTATGCTGCTTTATAAACAGAAAATTTTCCGATCCTTATCAACTCAATAAAAATGTAAAATATCTCCCCGATATGTACATATCAGAGCCATGCTAAGAAGAAAAGCACAATAAGAGAGAGAATGAGAGTTCATTTGACTCGAAGAAAGACAACGAGTAGTTAGCCAGGAGGTCAAAGAGATTCCTCTTAAATAACTTTGTCACATGCGAGAAAATACAACGCCACAAGACAAATGTCAATCTAGTTGAAACTGCCTAAAAGAAAAGACAGGACAAAGAAGACAACAGAGAACAAACGAGAGAAAAGATTCAGTTATTAAGAAAAGATGTAATGGCCTAGGGCATAATCCTAGGTACATGCAATAAAGAAAATAAACACATGGACCCCTGCAAAGTTAATGGGACATAAGACGGACTGTTAAGATGGACAGGAACCATTCCACATCTACAATCGATCTCCCTTATTTTATCAACCTGTTATAATAAAGGTAGCTCGGGTATTATAGGTTAATGGACTAGTCTTAGACCCAAAAAATTAACAAAAGAATAAATTCATACACCGAGACTGTTTTGGATAACATGGGTACGAAACTTTTCTAAATGGGTGCAAAACATTTTTAACCTTTGTACAATGGAAAGGCTACAGTTATTACACACTATATAGTGTCATTTGACTTTTCGAGGTAAAAATCCTTCACTAAAACCAGCTTAGTTACACATAAAGGTCGTTCCATATAGTTTCACTAATTTGTTAGACCATCACCATATCTACCCATTTTTGCCTATGGGTGGTTCTAAATGCAACACCAGTTCAGTCTTAGACTCTTAGTACTCTCACCTCTGTGAGATAAGCACTGGAACTGTGCTCTCATAGTGCGGGTGTACTGAGACGAAATTGGTGAGCATTTAGAAGCTGCCATGATGAGGCATCCAAACTTGATGAAGATGAGATGTGCTAAGGTGCCGACTTAAAAAATCACAAGTTAACCATATATTGCATTAGGTTTGGAATCAGCAAGTACCTTCTGAACTTGATGCGAGAATTGTACTCCCATCAGCAGTGCCATATGTTGCCCTAGTTCCAACAAGTGTGAGGATAGCTTTTTTATCATGCACTTTATGCTGTGCCCATTTAATTTCTGGAAGAGGGAGCTTGGTTTGCTGCCTGCTGTCGCCAGTAGCTTGGGGCTTTTCTTCTCCGTACATGTACAAAGAAGAACCTGAGAAAGCTTGGGAAGCCACCACCAAAGAAGATGCATCATCACAAAATGCAACTGCCGTAGGATGGCATCCAGCAGGCAAGTTAATTCTCAGAAACCTGCATAGAAGAAGAAAATTTCAGGACGGAAAAGAATTAGCATGGAAACTGCACCCTAATATGAGCGATAAACTGTAAAATTGATAGAGTCACAAATCATACTTAAAGCTTTTACTTGAAGCATCATCCAACTTAAATACCCTGACCACTCCATCAGCGCAGGCTGCGTGCATAAGCAACAAATGATAGTTAAAAACAAGAACAAATCGTCCAATCGTCTTGAGTGATGGAAGCAATACGATACCAATTAAGCCAAACAAAATACCGCCATGCCAAGGGAATATTGTACATAGGGCATAGAGGAATAAAGAAAACATCTTGTACAATTCCTGTTCCTAGGTTAAGCTCCAGCTAATCAAGATAGAGTAGATAGCTAACAGACATGAATAGATATTGTACATGAGTCATACTTTTTCCACAGATGTACTTTCGTTAAGGTCAAATTGAAGATAAACAGGCTACCTGCCTTGGGTTTGTAAAGTGTAAAAACAAAAATCACAAGAAAAAATAGACATCAATAATGTTCATGATGATATTTGAAGTGCGCATGACTAATCAAGAAAAAAACCTCTTAAGTTCCTGATTAGAAGTTAGTCAAGTAATAATATCAAAAAGAGGATATCGATCCCCAAAAAAAACCCAATCCTAATCTACTCTATCATGTCTATGCACACAGATAAACCTCAGTCATATGCCATGAGTTATCTGACTTAATGATAAAATCTCCGCGATCAGCAAGTTCCAACACATTGGTTTGCCATTGAAGGCTGAACTTTCAAGTGGTTACTGAAAACAAGAATAGGTTTCATTTGCTTTTTACCCTTCAATATCAGCTACCATAATTACAAAGCCTACCTTTCCAAAAAAAAAAAAATATGAACAAATTAAGACCTCATATTTCGAGCCCATCCTGTTTCAGCAGTTCAACTGAGGAATTTTCATTTGGATTCAAGAAAAAGTCTGGTTTATCCATGGTTTACGTACATTATTCTTACAGCCCAAATCCTAGTTTTTAAATAAATTCTAAATACTCAGCATGATTTTCTTTGCTTATTTCCATTTTCAAAAATGATGTCATCATCATAGTTTTGAATATCGGCCGATACGTACACGTACCGTATCGACAGGTCCGTACCGGTATTTTGAACCTCCGATACGGATACACACCGATATCGCGGTGTGACTTAAAGCTATGGCCATCATTTATAATTAATGAACTCCTTCATTTCCCAATGAAGAATGACCTGTACAAGTTCTAAGGACATCACATGGGTGCACAGTTCAACCAGTTTTTTCTTCCCATTAGTTGTGTTCCTCGTGTACCATATCATATTTTGTCACCCGGTGCAGATAATGTTGCCCATAGTTTTAAATAGCGGTATCGGTCGTGATATCGGTGTATCGGTATCGGGACGTATAGGCGATACGTCGCGGGAATCGGGTGTAGTGGTCATGAATTTTTTAAAATCATTAGCAATTCATTTAAAACTTTATGATACGCATTTTTTTTTATCTCATTAAGCATAATATGTCACATTTTACACAATTTTAGGACATAAAATTGAAACAAACCAGCACCATAAGGTTACAATGCAAAAATAAACACATCATAGAGTTCTTACAATACACAATTATGAGCCATAACAAGTTTTTATCTCAATATACGTAAATTCTTTTGCAATTTTCAATCCTAACCGTTGATCTAAGGATATTTCACGTGTCTGTGGCATAGAGAATTAATCCCTTCAAGTAACAGCTGGACCCAACTCTCTGATTTATTATTACTTAAAACCAAAAACGAAAGGTACTACGTCTGGCTTCTACTTCCTGTTTTCATACGACTCTTCATGTTTCTCTCAATCTCTGCCATGGCACCCATTGATGCACCTCTCTCAGCCTCCGACGATGGTGCTGCACAGATTAGAGAACCCCTCTCTCCCTCTTCCTCTCCCTCTCTCTTGCGGTTTTTCTTGGATTTGGTTTAGATTGGTCATTTGCTCTGTTTTGGTGTAGATTGGTTTTGCTTCGTTTCATTGTAGTTCTTACAATACCATGGGTTGAGAACTTGAGAGTTTGAGGTAAGGTTCATCAATCCTTTTTCAGTCTCCCCCGCTCTCCTTTCTCTTTGTTCGGAATTTGAGGTGGGGTTTTTTTTTTCCGTCTCGGCTGATACCCTCTGAACCGGATTCCATCTCGGCCGATACACCGATACGTACCGGGAATCAGCCTGTTCATATGCGATTTTCAAGTCACACGGCTATATCGGTGTGTATCCGTATCGAAGGTTCAAAATACCGGTACAAACCGGCCGATACGGTACGTATTGGCCGATATTCAAAACTATGATGTTGTCTCCAAAACATAATCTAGAATCATAATCCACAATCTACACACGAATCAGTCTCATAAGACATCTATAAAAGGCAACTCCTACCTTTAAGAAGTGCTCCATATTAGACATTATAGTGAGGATTGTATTTACTCATAATCTCAAAGTCAATGAAGAGGACCTCTAACGGAGGTAGAGAGACACAGTAGAGAGGGTGAAACTAGTGCATTGTACTCCTTCCTGCGCAACAACGGATTGTTCTTTCCTTCCTCCATGGACATGAGCACACCACCGAACCACATAGTTCTTGGGTTTTCGTGTGATTATTTCATTTTTCTTTATTGTTCGTTGCAGACTGAGATGCAGGTTTTTCATTTCGCTTTGTTAGAAAATTATCCTAAAAGCCATGCTTTTATGTAATGGATTAGTATTTGATTTATTAATTATAAATCAGTTTTATCCCTTTTTGATGACAATATTTTATGGGCCATGTTTGCATGATATTATTACATGTTGTGCATGTGTGTCTTTTAATCTACATAGTAGATGATCTAGTGTGTAGAGTACGGGTTACACACAGAAGATTGGATCATCGGTTATTGTGCAATATAAGTTTTTGTTTGCAGTCTTAGTAGGATTATAGCACAATGTTTTAGTAGGTCTGTCTTGACTACGGGGAACGGTTTAAGTTTTCACTCATTGTGCTAGTACACTTTGTGTGTATTGAACATGACTGCTTTAAGATAATTGTCCTAATACTAATATTATAAGACAATTAGAACCTTATGGTTATTAATTATTATGAATGCTTATGCTCTTAATCCAATTATAGATGTGTATATTTAATGTTGTTGACTTTGATTCATTAGAGTGATATCCTCTTTAGGGTCAATAGCCTTGGTGAGTTGGGTCGGCTTTATATGTATGATAGATATTAATTGTTAAAGGAATTCACGTCCCAGTGGGGATTGATGATACCCCTTAGTAAACTCATAAGTTTCGATTACGTCAAACACTACAGGGGGATATTTGTATCTGGCATATCGAATAAGTTAAGTGAAAAGTCTCGAGGTATTTTATAAGATGTTGATAAAATAAAATTATCAGTAATTTAATTTAATCAAAATGTGTCTGTAATCTTAACATGGGGAGATAACCAAACCAAACCAAACCAATCCGAGCCTTATGTCCCAATCAGTTGGGGTCGGCTACACGAATCCTGTTTTTCCATTGAGCTCTGTCCAAGGCGGCCTCTTCACTTAGGTTTAATAAACTCAAGTCCTTTTGAATGACGGCATCCAAAGTCAATTTAGGTCTTCCTCTTCCCCTAGTTCTACTATCCACTACTATCATATCACTCTTCTTGATTACTGCATGGAGGTCTATGATATATATGTCCAAACCACGTCAATCTATTTTCTCTCAACTTATCTTGTTTACGTATAATTCCCATCGTTTCACGAATAGTTTCATTTCTAATTCTATCACTCCTAGTCTTGCCACACATCCATCTCAACATCCTCATTTCAGCTACACTCATCTTACTCACTTGTTGCTTCTTGATAGGCCAACACTCCGTCCCGTAAAGCATCGCAGGTCTGATAGCAGTTCTGTAAAACTTTCCTTTCAGTTTGCTAGGTAATATTTAAGATAATATAGAGCTCGAAATTAATTTGAGATAGGGATGGGAGTGCAATTATAATTCTGTAGTGGGATGAATTACAATTTATGTAATTAGAAATACAGTCCTGGAGCATTAGGGTTTCTTATTTGCACAAGGAGCCCGCTCCGTATTTATCCTTAGATCCCCAGCGTAGCCCTGTATATCTGTCGTTATGGTCTCCTAGTTTTCACAGAATTTCATATCACATGAAGTTGGGTTGTGAGAGAGAGAACTTGGAGGTTGTGTTTGGAGTTCACGCTCAGAAACGCAGTCGAAATTTAAGGGAATGCGCTACAAAATACTGGGGTTGTTCGAGTACAGACAAAAGTGATCGAACGGTTTCAGTCAGAATATTAAATCAGCTAAGCATTCGTGTTTATGAAGGAGATACAAACCCCAATTCCACCTTGTAGGGTTTTCAATTTTTACTTTGTATAAACTATACCCATCATCACTGGGTCGTGATTCGGTTTCCAACATGCTTAACATATTCTATATTGTGAGGCTATTTTTCTTTATCTTTTCTGAATATGTCGATTGAAGTGAAGAAAACATGGAAACACTCAAGCACAAGTAAAGTGAATAAATTAAGAAAACGCAAGAAGATTTCCAATCTCTTGTTATGCCTATTTTGAAATTGATGCTCCTTTTCCCACACAATCCCACCCTCCAACCCACTGGTGAGTTTGGGCTAGTTTTATGAGAAAGCAGGACTAAACTTTGAATGTCAATGTTCGAAGTTTCCAAGAAACATTGGGTTTCAAAGTGATTTGACATTATGTAACAAAGCCATTTGATTCATCAAAACACTACAATGGATCATCACGGAGAAGGGGCATTCTAATTTTCTGCATCTATTTCAAATTTTAATTTGTGACAACATTACACAATAAAAACTTGCTTTTACTTATGTATTGGGAGGGTTCGTGAGCCTTAGGGGAAAGATCGGAAACAAATAAGAACTAAACCTATACAAAGCCACCAGAAATCTAAAAGCTCATATATCTCCACATATGTAATACCGACACTACTATTTTGGAGTTGATGCTTCTTTTCACACAATCCCACTAACAGCCTGTTTTGAGTTTGTGATAAGTTTCTGAGAATGCAGCAACTCCACTCCGATTTCGAATATTCGTAATTACCAACAACTCGAGGTAACAAATTCTTATGACTAATTGAAACACTACAATAGATTATCACGTTAACCGTAGTTTTCCACTTGCATTCTACTCTTCTGCATCAATTCTAAATGTCAACTTTTGACAAAACAACATAGTACACTAGCTGACCTTTTCTCGTGTATGTCGTGGGTTCTTGGTCCTCAGGTGTAGGGATGGAAAACGAAAAGAATAAAATACCGAAACCAATTCCCCCACACCCCCGCACCAACATCGATGTCATACTGACACATTTTAACATTGGGGTAATACAACTTTGAAGCCAATGGTAGAAGCTAGTCCATCGCCGTGCAACAGAATGTCTATAACAGTTTCCAACCAACAAGGCTTTGACATACAATCTGGCACTTAACTTTCGGGTGAATAAAATGTACAAATCAGCATACTAATAACTCAACATAAAGAAATGCAAATGTGAGTGCTTAATGTAAACTTATCGGGGTAACGATTGTTTTTATAGAAGACAAACTCTTCCTAGTGACAAATTCAAGACTGAACTTCAAAACATACACATAAAATAATCCAACTGTCTTCTTGAACTCAATTATAGCTGCAAATGCTTAAACTCAAACCCAAGAATTAAATGGAAGAAAATATTCTAAAGACACTAATACTTGTACATTACCTGTAGCCAAACTACGTCCATCAAAGGAGAAAGATAGCCCCGTAACAGAATCGCCATGACCTTTCAATGTATTCAAGTCCAGCCGATGATGTCGCTTGTTTGCTTCCTACATTTCACAACCACAATATCATATAGGGAACAACAATGAAAAGTAAGAGATAAAATTTGTTCTGATTAACACTTCACACTTAGCAGAGTCGTTAATTAGTTTTAAAATGTCTCCTAGTATTTCCACTAGTAAAATGCTACTCTTCCAGGTTTCTTACACAATCTCCCATCAGAATGACTTGGCAGTGTCAGTGGCATTTTGATAATCAGAAGGGAAATATAAGATATGGCCACGGCCCAGCCACATCATTTTGTGTAGGTTTTCTGCAAGCTTTTCATTAAGTATAGCATTACTCTTACCACACTCATCTGCATCATTTTCTTTTTCCAATTCAAAGTTTCACAATGAACCCAACCAAGCGATATGGCACATGCTAATCATCCAATCCCGTCTTCTAATCAAACATTTCTAAATCAAAGACATAACGAATTTCTCCAGCCACACTTTAATGAGAGCATCAGCTGAATCAATTTACACCCTAGCCATGCATTTCACAGGAGATATACGTGCATATATAAAACTACACATATGTGCTGTAACCTATAAGCAGGGGAGGAGGCAATTAGTGGGGGAGTTCACATGCCACACCCTGGTCAACAAAAAAAAGGTCTGCATAGAAACACTCTCTCTCAGTCCAAATAGATGAAAAATTGTTCCCCCTCTCAGTCCGGTTACGCAACAAAAAATCGTTCTTCATAAACTTCTTCGAATTTGGTTTAGAATCAACCTTGATGATTTTCGGGATTTGAAATAATTTCGCGTTCTATATAGATTGTAACTATTTCCATTAGTCCGTTCCACGTAGATGGATGATTAACTATGAAAATGTGTTTTTTTCTTTTTTTGGCAACCTCCGTCCCAAAGATTGTACAAAATGAAAACTTCAAATAATGCAAATTTGTAGAAAAAATTCAAACTTTCTGCCGCTAGATACTTAATATCAATAAGTTCTTGTAATTAATTTAAAAAGTACGAATTTTTCTAGATAAAAGTGCATTTTTTCGAAGCCCTAAAAATGGAAATTGGGGATACCTTATCGGCGGCGTGGGAGTGAGACTTGGAGTGAGACTTCTTGGAGGTTGAATGCGGAGGCTTTGAAACGGGCTTCTGAAGGGCCTCCGGTGGTGCGATCGATTGGACTTGGGACTTCCTCTTGCGAAAGTAGTTACCGAAGAATGCTAGAGCGATCAGAGCTCCGATCACCACGGAAACCAAACCGATTGGAATTGAGGCTTCCATTTTCGAACTGTTATTGTGATATATCTAGATGAACAGAGAGTGGCCTGATCTTCGAGGTCTTTTGTTACAGTGACTGTTTAGGTGTTTGATTTGATGAAGAAGAAGGTGGTCCGATAAATATCGCAAGATATTTAATGATGATCTCTTCCCTTTTTTTTACCTTGTAGGAGTACATTTTTTTTTCGCACCCACAAAAAATTACCGGAAACCTACCCAGAATTTAAAATTTATGACTCAAATTCTCTGGTGAGTGAATCTGAGTCACTGATTTCAAATTTAGACAAGTTTCTGGTTAATTTTTTTTGTACATGTAGTAGAGCTGATTTCTTTTTTCGGGTTAGAATGTGAATATATGTACATGTCGAGTTTTTCAATTATTTCTTATATCGGTCTAGTCAAAATAGGTCATCCAAATCGGAACTTGAACTAATAGATTCACATGAGATTTCTACCATGCTCATAATGTGTAGATTTACAAATCATGGGTTTTTCATATTCAGTTATGTAATTTTAGAAATAGCTATATGACTATTTTTTGAGTCACCCAGCAAGAAATATAGTATATTGACAATTTCTTTTAGATTTTTTTACCTTTACAAAGCCTTACTAGAAACAGGTTCGGACATGGTCCATGGAAAGAACAAAGCAAGGCCTCTTCCAACTTGAAAACCATTTACTGAATTAGACATCACAACATCAATTTAGAGAAGTATGAAAGGACAACCAGATCAGATAATGAGATAATTAACTCCTATTTAAATTAATATAGGAGTCGCAGATTGTTCTAGGGCAACCATAAATTTATATCCCGTACTTCAAAACGTTCATATTCGTTGCTACAAAAGAAAGGATGGGCAAATTTGCTACAATGTAAAAATCTACAACAGCAAATTCATCCTCTGCGGGGGACATTGTCACTTGATACATTGGAGGAACAAACAGTTATCAAGCACTTTCGCGTTGAGAAATGTGGAGTCCAAGCCAAACAGAAGCAGGTGGAACACGAAACTAATTGCCACTGGTCATTTGTTTCCTACAATCCTACAATGCCAAGAATACGATTATGGAGCACATTCTACCAATGCACATGGTCAACATCACCATAGCACTGCTCATTAACCCTGAGGATTGCTCTCCCGAGAAACCAAGCTAATTTGTTCTGTTCAGGCTTGGAACAGCAGTAAATAGACGCATAAACAGCCTTCCGATCTGCTTCCTGTACCGCCAAAGACAGCTCCATTATGTACTTTTGGGTCCATCTCCAGCTTGGTTTAGAATACAAAATATTAGGAAATCAAGAATTGATAGTGCAGCATAAGCAACATCCGTAAATGACAAATACCAACGAATTCAAATGCTCATATGAGAGAGAATGGGAGAGTTACATACACTTAACCAAAGATAATAAGGCTAACCTGTTAATGTTCAACAAAAAAAGCATATACAAATCCACGATAACCATCATCTAAATTCGAATGCCATCGATGGAGAGTTCCTTTTCTGACAGCAACTTCAGTTTCTGCGGAGTAAAGAAACCAAAATAATTAAGTCCAGATTATACTGGTTTGTATGCATGTTAATACAGTGCATAACCTGTTCTCATATATTTTTCATGTTATAAATTACAAACAAGGGAGGACAAAAGATCCTGAAGTTCAGTGCCACTTAGGAAAGCAAAATTCTTGTTAACTGAGCTTGGTACATTCCTAAAACTGAGGTGCAAGTTTCATGTGTTTGGGTGCAATAGTAAGAAAGCATTTTTTTGCTTATTTTGAGTTGAAATCTGAAACAATGAAGAAGCTTTAAAAGCCTTTTCCCTGAACCAAACGGAAGTAATTGTCGAAGTGTGAACAGATGCACAAAGGTTTTTAAGCTTTGGACTTCTGCACCAGTAAGATTCGGTAAATAGGGACTGATGCAGAAGCTTTTTTGCTGATTAAAGAGAAGTTACAGATTTGAGAAAAGAACACCAGGGAGCTGCCACTATACAGGAAATGAATAAAGGGAAATATCGCCCTTAGATATCATCTCTACATCAAAATGCCCAGTGAGATATATCTTACCGCATGATTTCCCACTTATTTTCCATGGGCATTTGTAATAAGATAATTTGCCCAGAAAAAACTACAAGAAAGGTGGGGAGTAATAAGAGATGGGATATGTACCGTTATATATTGAGGTGGATCGTCAATACTAGATGAACCTAAGACGACTTCCCTCCTCAACTTTGTCGTAAGCTTGTGACAAACCCGCAGCTGGGCACGACAACAAAGAACAAAATTTGCAAAATTCCATAGCATATACAACAGACCACAAAACCTGAACAGGGAAACCTATGGGGATTACCTCAGATCGAGTGGCCCCACCGATAATGAATACAAAAATGCGCTGCCCCATCTTCTTGAAATCATTGGCTGCATTCTTCAAAACCGAATCACTACAAAACATTGCAAGTAATTGTAAGGACTTGAAAATTGAGCATTTTTGGACTCTTAGGCTCCATTTGGTTGTCAACAATTTGGTGAAGAATATATTCTCCTGAGAAGAAGTTTAGCGAGGTAACCTAAAGGACAAGGAAACATTTTCTCCTGCTTGTTCATTTGATAAGGGAATTTCACTGGAAGATTAGGATACAGTTTTGCATGTCAATTTTTTATAAAAAGTTCGCTGATGGTAAAAGTTCACATGGGTATGTTGTACTTCAATCTTCATCAGGTAGAGCGCCATTCAATGTGGGCCGAAAGATATGGTTACCCGGTGTGTTAAAATGGTTCACACTATTCTTAAGAGGAGACTTTTTAGTCCATCATGCTATTGCTATAGGTTTAAATACAACTACATCTATAATAGTAATTCAACCGAGGGGGTGTCTGACAAATATTCCGCTAACCAAACAAGTAAATTCACGAAAACTTGAGTATCTTTAAACTGAAAACAGCCTTGGAGTTACAAATGATTAAAGGTCGAAACCAAACCTGAGGATAATATCTAAGCTGCTTTTAACAGTGCGATTGACGTAGCCTAATAACGGACCACAAGATGCAATATGGCATGAAGGGAATAGGGGAATTAGACCAATATCACATGAAACAGAAGTGCTAGGTCGATTCTATGAGGTTCTGCTAGCAAATGCACACAGAGCAAATTTATGGTAAATGAGAAAAGGCACTGTTGAAGCACCTTGAATATCCATCATCGGAATGGCTAGGCTTTGCCCAAGTTGCGGTCCTTCTTGATCTCATGGAATGTGGATGGGACGAAGGTTGATTTGTCCTTCCTGATACACTCTGGGAACCCCTTTTGCTCTCATTGGCCATTTGACTTGGCTCATTCATACATTGATACTCATCCTTTGGTAGTTCAGCTTTGCTAAGCTTTTCAATCAACTCCTGAGATACCCCATAGACAATAGTAAGGCACCCATTCCAAGGTAAGCTTGTAGTGGAACAGTTCTTTTCATTTACTAGAACAACTAAACTGTAATTTGTTCAGCCAACAAGACAGTCTATCTTTGTTAATTTGTTTTGTGATTTTTCTGTAACAAAGTTACCACACTGTCCCACAAAGCTGAAGATGACCCCGTTCCAACAATAGAATGCTCGGTACACAAACCACTTTTTTTTTTTTCAGAAATTCATATTACAGTAATAATCTCATCTCCAGGTTGAAAGACCAGGATAATGATGAAGAGACAAATATCCCGAAAGAGTATTGATTGAACTGGTATAAATGGCAAGGGGTGGAAGAGTGTAGATCATACCTCTAGCATGGGATAAAATCGAAAAAGCTGCCATGTTTCCTCTTCTCCTGTCCTGTCTTTTCTTGCTGCATGCTTCCTCTGAGAGTCAAAAAATAAAAATTTAGACAAGGCGGCCATTTGGTGTTCTTAAACAATCACCTCATTTGTGTGATGTACCATATGAGCGTCAAATTTGAGAGAGAAACTTCCACTAGACGTCTTTCTGGCATTTTCTCCCTCAAGCGTCCTCATATTTTTTATGGCCTTCATATCCTCACGTGATAATTTTGCCAACTGTAAGGGAAGAAGCACAAGGATAAACTATCTACCTAATGAAAATTTTGCCACCAATAGAAACTCAATATAAGTTCACGTGCGCATCTAACAAAACATAGAGCTTTATATATTATTTCAAACGTTACGATTGGTGAGCCTAAATCGGATTTAAATTTCTAATCATAGCTTCTTAAATTTACAAACTGTAGTCCTGCACTATCTCTATACGTTCAATTTTCACTTCTTATGCTTGTTCTTCATGTAGACAAAGTAGTTCTAGTTGGCTCATTCATTCAAGCTCCCACTTGGATGGATCGCATGAATGGAAGACATTTAATTACAATGAAGATATCAGAGATCACCTTATTAGTAATCAGCTACATGAATGATCCATGCTATTCAAGATATTCAAATATTCGTCAAGTGAGGGGCTTTCAAATTTTTTAGGCCCGCATTTCTTTTTGTCCACAACTCGTTCAGGAATGTCTGATTCCGACTTGGATTGGTCATCTCATTCGAATTTGCATGCCTAACCTATAACAACTTAATGTCTACTTTCACCAAAACCCCGAAATGATTTACATATAACAAAATATTTCTACTCCTGCTCTTCAATCCTGCAATATAGACTCATGGAAAAGGACTGTGGGAGACGGTTCCATCATTGAAAAAAATAAAATAGAAAGAGGACCCAGCAGTCACCTGCATAAGCTTTAAAGCTTTGTCACCCTCAAACTTCTCAGGATAGACAGATGCATAAATCATCAGCAATCGCAACTTATTTTCAACACTTGCATCCTGTATGATTATAAGTTCATTAGCAGAACAAGGATGTATGGTGCATTGATTGATAAGAAATTTTTTCCAAACACCACCTGCTTTGTCCTTAAAAAGTTGATGATTTCTTTTGTTCCTGCATCACCAAAGACAATATCCTGCTCAAGTTGCCCAAGCTCCCGAAGTCCTATTTCTCTGATGATTTTGTTAATTTTTCCAGCTATCTGTATTGAATAAGCAAGTTAAGATCATCGTGGTAAGCATTCTTCCCACCACTCATAATTCCTTTCTTTAGAATCATAGACATTGATTAATCCACCCAAACTTGGATGTATAGAACTAATGAAGATAAAAGCCTACCTCCACATGAAGAGAGAGCTTTTCCATTTGTTCATTGTATTGAGGCAAAGCCTGGACCATCTTTTGCAAGTCTCTTGTGGATAATTCACTACCATCTCTGCAAAAGGACAAAGTTCAATAGGAAAAGTATGTAATCAATGAGGAAAATTAACAGATAAGAACTTAAACTTATTGAGGTATAAGCCAACCAAATGATTGAAGTTGAACTAGAGTGAAATGAGGTGATGGATCTTATATGATGAGATAGAACTTGAATCTTCTTAAGGAAACTTTCTTTCTGTAAAACTATTGCCTATCCCAGAATAAACATTATCTCAGTGTTACTGATCTGAATCACTTTTGCAGGCCCAAAAATTGAAACTGGGAAAACTAAGTCTCGACAAACTACTTTCGTTGAACTGCAAAATTCAAGCATGTTCACAAACATTAACAGTAAGACAAAAATCTTCACAGGCAGGCGATATGATGATGGTGATTACAACACTTTTGGGAGCAAAATATAGCATGACAACATGAACACCCAAGATAATTTGGTTACACAAAGGGAAGACAATCTATTTTAGGCATCTCCAAGTCATAGCTCTAATTGACACTTCGTCTCAAATAAGTCTTGGACTCTTAGTTAAGTTGCATATCATATGTTCTACACTTGTGAGGACATAATTAACCATTCAGTGCTTTAAAGGTCGCTTTGTCTATTTTAATTATCACCAACTAAACCAGATAAACATTAGCAAACAATATGCACAATGCATCTCCTCAGGCATGTAATTCAATTCAATACTTACCCCATCCCGTATATCTTATAAAACGATCACTGGCTAAAAACGCAGAATTTTCCTATCCAGACACAAAAAATATGATAATATTTGCCATGATTTTTTCTCAAAAATCTGATTCAGATTCTTATGGAGCTTCAGATAACATTAAAATTTTCGCAAGATAATGGTGACAACTAACAATACCCAATTTGGTAACTAAAACTTACAAACATTTTGTATCACTATGATTTAAGGGGGAAAGATAAGATTGAGCTATCTAGCACGGACATGCGACACGACATGATGCTGACACTCCAACATGCAAATTTCAAAAAATTGGAGGATACGACACTTTGGGGATATGTTTTATAAAACATTTATTTATTTGGTTGCATGAATAAAAAATGGTTATGTAACCATGAATGAAGGAAGTCTGGCAATTGGCACAGCTGCATTGAAATTGATTTGGGTCTCTAAGTCTGCCCTCTCTGATGCCTTTTGGCTTTGATTTGGGGGCATAGTTCTGCAACAAAACGTCCCTGTAGCTCCTCGGTTCTTGGAGGTTTAGGGGGCACTGTTTCAGTGGTATTTTGAGAGCAGCCACTTTGTGTATATTGCCAAAGGTTAGGTCTATCTCCATCATCCCCGCCCATACCCCAATGATTGGGGACTAGATGGGTTCTGTTATTATTGTTGATGTAATAGGCTAACAGCATGTATGATGTATACCTTCAATCTTACGTATCATTACATCATTTACGAAAGTATTCCAAAAAAGAAGCGTTTCACCATCTATTTGACCCTATCTATGTAACAAAACACAGTGGTTTTCAAATCTTATGTTGGACATAAATCTGGGCAGTTTATTTTTCAAGGGCTCAGATTGATACCATTTCCATGAGACTTAATGTGAACCCTTGGATAATGGTTTCTCATGAGGGGCTGGGATTCTGTTTTGTTAATGATCCATGTGAAGCTTCAGGAACCAATAGGAGTTGTTGATTTTGAACCCCTTGGATGATACTCTTTCACGAGCGGCGGCTGAGATTTTGGCACTGTGGCTAATGGCTATCACGGGCACGGGCCAATTTTTTTCGAAAGTAGGTGAACTAAACTATAGACTTGTTTTGCATTTTAGGTATTTGGGAGTAGATTATAAAATGCATTCTATAAAAAAATTAATTTTATCTTTCTAGTAATTTAATTTTTTAACTGTAGATTTGTATTTTAGGGTTGTGGAATTTTTTTTTTATAAATAAAAATCATAATCAACAAGACCAATCCGAAGAGAGAATGCGTCCAATTGACCAAAATCATTACCTAAAAAAGAAATCGACCGAAATGTCTAATACTCCCAAGAAACCCCAACAAAAAAATACAAAAAAATTAGGAAATTGATGTTGGCACCCCCAAATTGTTATTGCCCAATAACAATCCACGAGAGGAAATTGATATGGACTTGATATTGGCACTCCCTTTTTGGGGTCATTAACAATTTAGGGAGTGCCAATATCAATTCCCCAAAAAAAAAAGTAGTGCAGTAAAATACTTGAAGCCTGCCTTTCAAAATAAAAACCAAAAACAAAAATACTTGAAGCCTGCCTTTCCAAATGCTTAGAATTTGGGAATGTTGGAAAGAGTTGATTGGACAGTGTGCAAGAAAATAAAGTTCAGTAACATTACATTGATGTATATATGACTTTAAATATTGATTTGCAGGTGGTATAAGATGGAAAACAGTAAATTACGGAAGGAAGCTTGAGGGGGAGAGGTGTTTTATGTGTGTACACGTATTTTCAACTTCTTATATTTGCATTAGGAAAATGTTTTATGGTGGTAAATAGCAAACAATAGTTAGTTAAATTGAGGTCAAAATCAAATTACGTCGCGCCCGTGCCATTCACTAGTAGTTAATAAACCATCACATGTCACAGAAAAAAGAAAGATTTTTCCAAGCTTTAACAAGTAAGTGTCTACTATATTGTTTAACCACCCTCACATGTATTGCGAGTATCCTGAGAGTGTCCGAAGCGTTTTTCAGAGTGTCTCCGGAGTGTCCAAACCACTAAAGTTGGGAAAAAATAGGACACTTTGGATTTAAGTGTCGGACACTTGTCCGGAGAGTATTGGTGTCCGACACCAATACGTGGTCTACGACGAAGTGTCCATGCTACATAGAGATAAAGCGAAAGGATCACATGTACTGTGTTCACCCACCTTTGTTGAAGTTGCGCAGCTTTATTCTTCGATACAAAACTTGTCATCTTCTCATGCAACCGCTCACTAGCCTATATGCCAGTTAGTGGTAAAGAATATTCACCAATCGTATGTTGAAAGCAAAAATAAACTAAAAAGTAGATTCATGACGTTTACATCTGCTATATGTGCATGGCGGAGCTCCAGCCACACAGGATCATGATCTTCCAAGAGGACCTCCTTTTTCTCCGGTTGACCACCTGTTTTGCTAGGGATCTGACAAAGCGCATGTTAACTTCCATAACAACAATCTTAGCAAAAGCAGAAGAACCCAAAACCATCAAGATATACCTCGTGCACATATTTATTTCCATCCATGTCCAGTAGGTCGTGGCACATGGCACCATAAGTCCATTCATGAATGACAGGAGCAATCTAAATATGCAAGTTTGTCATATTCAGAATGATGCAACTAATAAAGGAAGCAACAAGCAAGTCCATAAGAAAACCACCGTAACCTGGTCAACTGATCTGTCGAGGATAAGCAACTCGCATGTTTCAGTCTGGGGAAAGTTAGGAATGGTAGATTTATATGTTGAAATAAAGTTCCAAACAGCAGCTGCGAGCTTTGTAGGAACTAAGTCACGGAATGTTGTCATTGTAGAAGAATCAAGAGACTTTGCAGCACGATACCGCACAGAGGGGAACTCCTGATCAGATGCAAAGATGCACAGAGTTAAATACTTAAAAATGACGGAACCAACTTTGGAACCCGATATCACGCATCTCAAGACTCACATGATGCTAATGTACTCCAACTATCGGGAAAAAACCTTCCACTGATAGAAGCTACCATTCTTCCTGAACCAAATGTTTGCATGGGTATTTTCTTCTTTCTTCTATGTTGAGTTATTTTATACATGTTCTGCCTTACTAATTCCTTTACTCAAGCTTTAGACTTATAATGACAAAAGTCCACTTTATAGCTTAATTAAGGGACAACTTTATAAACTGCAGAATCCTTAAACCCATTTGACAGTACTTTTAGGCACCACAACAGTATCTATAACCAAAGAAAGAAGTTAATAAGGCACAAAATAATCATCTAAAACTATAAGAGAAATAAAACCTAAGGTTTACACTCATCAAAATCCCAATTGAATTGGTACTGAATCCAGGTTTTTTAGAGGATTGAAAGTTGAATTTCTCAGTTGGAATGCAAGGGATAAGTCAATTTCTTCCGAAACATTAATCGAGACTAAAAAAAAGTTAGATTTAATAAGCAGAATAACAACTCAAACGTTGGTAATACGTAAAAATGAAACATTTAATAGGATAACACAAGTGTAAGTTTAAGGGTAAGCATATATCTTAGAATTCCTTCCCATGCAAAAGGACATTCCGGAAGTAGTTCGCTTAATTACAATGGACGATGCACAATATTTACATGCTGATAAATCAGGACTATGACAAAAAAAAGAAAAAAAAGAATGCAGCAACCGTCAAGCATCATAGAGCTTAAGGTTCCATTTGGAACAAAAGAAAATCGAACTAAGATACCATGAGGCAGCACTACCCAACAATATATGGATCAAGTTTTGATAACTAAAAAAAACACCAATGTAGCAGCTTCTAATAAGTAATCTCAAAATAAACGTATGCATCGATTCACTCATCTAGCAGGGCTAGAAGTACAATTCTTGCTTAGAGGCTAAAATTTATACACCCAAAAATTACAGAATAGATCTGAATAAAGCTATTTTACTTAAAAAGACAGAAGTTATGATCCATTTTTACTAAGCTTCGTCAACTGAGTTCTAAGTAGGAAATACACACTTTCGAAAGAAGCAAAGCAGCTGAGATCAATATTGTGAGATGCATAAGTGCACACCTTTAATGAAGCAAATACAGTAGCTATTCGAGATGCCATTACATTTAAGCAAGCATCAAATTTGCGAGAATTCTCAACATCTTCACCAAAGAGGTCCTCTAACGCTCTTTCCTGGTCAGTGATATATCCCTGTGGAAAACATTCCCAGTGGACATGCACATGTTACAAATGAAAATAATGGGAAAAAAGCAGAACAAGATACAATAAAAACCAGCATGGTTAAAGATACAACTTTCATGAATAATTCAAGTTTCTCCCAGTTTGAACCACCAAAAGGGTAGAAAACTGTTTAGGTATGGATATTGTGGAAAATGCATAGCGGAAATAGGCAAAGGTTTGTTTGTCATTGTCAAACATGTAACCTCCATTTTTATTGGTTAGGTTAAGGAGATCATAAACTTCAGTCTGTTGAATGTAGGAATGTGAGATAGGCTGCTTTACTTGTCCTAGTACGACCTGAAGATTAAAAATCTTCCATGCATCAATTTGAACAACATCAAGCGGTGCACTGTAATGGCATAGAGCTTCTCAACGGTCATTAGAACTACAGGAAAACAAATTATGTAGTTCCTTAGTTAAAACAAATGCCCTGGGTCTTAACTACCAAGAAAAAAAGAAAAATAAAACAGCACCTATCATTCAGTACTTCAACAACAATATATTCACCACAGAGACATAGACTTCTAAAGGTTTTTGTCTAGTGTTTTATGATTCCTTGCACCCACAAATTTGGGACTGATGCCATTAGATTTCTTTCTCACATTTCCCCCCCTTTTTGTGCATCCAGGAATTTTGAAGCATTAGAGGAAAACAATTAGGGAATTATGTTGTTAGGGGGCCCGGGGAGTACAATTCATGCGGAAGCCAAGAACGTTAATTCCAATCCATGCAGTTGTACAGAAACACATTTTTATTTCAAAAAATAAATAACCACAATTTACATGCAAATTTCACACATAAGATAAAAAATGTCATTGTTTCTCTCAGGCATTTTGTAAGTAGCACAGACAGTAATGAATAAACAAGGCAACAGAAAGAACAGAAAAAGCGAATGAATCAAGTATTACCTGACTGTCTATAGAGAAGTATTCCAAATTCATCTGCATATTATCAAGCAAAAGAAGAATGTCACATGCAGAACAATAGTTCAAAAAGAATATCCATCAGTGAGATTTTATTTAATGGAATTGAAAAAGAAGAGCATTTTTACCTCTCTCAAGGCACCTATACGGGGCAGCACACTTGAGTCATTCTTGATACGACTAACCAATTCCTTAGGGATTGGAGAACTGAAATATACGAATGCTCTGCAGAGACGGAAGACCAAAAAGATCAAAGGCTTTCTATTACCTGATAAAGGTTTGAGATCACAAGAAAGTAGAATAACACAAACTAGATTTTGTGAAGTTTGGAATCGAATGCATACTTCTTGTATAAAGGTTCTCTTCCTGACATGTCAGACAAAAACATGACAATACTGCAACACAGCAAAAGACAAAGAATCAAAATAGTTCCCGACTTCCTATGCACTTCTGCATGGAATTCACAATGTTATGAAAGGATATCAGATAAGAAGAGCCCATAAACATATCTGAAAAGGGAAGAACAATTAAAGACAATTAAGTCAAACATGAAAATAAGGTAGAAAAATCAACTTCTGAAACTACCTGAAAATGAAATGTGCCTAAAAACTACTTGAACTTCCAGCATACTCAGAAAGATCAACGACAACAATAACAGAATGGGGACTAGATGGGTTCTGTTATTGTTGTCATACTCCAAAAGATATTCAAATAAAAGCAAGCAACTAGCCAGCTTCTTATGCGCATGTTACTTGTATTCTCCAAAGTCCATACTCTATCATTTGAACTACAAATATATTGGCAATCTGGTGTCTGATGTGACAAACTGACAATCTTCACCATAACGAAGAAAACATGATGCATAGTCATAGATCTTACAGGTAAATCTGGTTAATGTGAGAAAACAACAAATTAATTGGTTTAAAATTTTGAAATTTTCAAATCCATAAGGGTAACATCCAGAGAAAACATATGGTCATTCACACTGTGCAGGTGAAATACAAAGGCCAAATATCAAATCAATGTCTATATACAGTCTAAAACCTCAATATCAGCTTTTCACTTGAAAATACCACCTGTAAGAAGATCCCAATGATGATAAATCAGTAAAAATTATTGCGAAAACTAAGCACAAAAAGATTGAGTTCTGGGGGTTAAACAACTAATTTGCAAACTTGAAATTTCCATGATAAATCATTTTCCGAGGTAAACTACAAGGAGCTTCCAATAAGGGCTGAATTTACCATGCGGACCTCACTGTTCCCGAGGTAATTTTGACGATCCAAACCGCTCAATGTTTTTAAAACGTGTTTTTAAGGTCCCAGCGAGAAATCATAAATAAAAAAAAAAAATTACCCGGAAGGGCTTGATCAGATCAGTTTTCAAAACTGATCAAATCAAGCCCTTCCGGATATTTTGTTTTATGATTTCTCGCGAGGGCCCTTAAAAACACGTTTTAAAAACATTGAGCGGTTTGGATCGTCAAAATTATATCCGGAAACACGAAAATTGGCTAGGTCCTCATGGAAAAGTTCAATAAGGGGCCCTTATTGGAAGTTGATCCTATATATATATATATATATATGTATGTATAAAGTCATAGGGATTGTTACAAATAATAGAAGTTAACCACGCAGATGGAAAATTATGGGCAGCTAATCACTAATCAATGTTACCACTGCTGGAACTTTTATCTCAGTACCAGCAGATCCCTTCCTTAAAAGTAGGTTACTCTTTAGAACTCAAAGGTGTGCACTACCTTGACTCCCCCTCTCTAATTTCAATAAGTAAGACATAGCCATGCATGTATTATATCATCCAAATCCGGCTTCCATTACAGCTTCACTTGAAACATGTCCATGACGTGGGAAAGGGACTAATAAAGGAAAACATCAAATTCTTCCCCAAAAAAAAAGGAAGGGAAAGCATCAACCATTTCAAGTTATGAATCTGTAGATTATGAGCCTCCACAGTGGAAACATTTGTATTGAGAAACAACCAGCCAAATGGGAAAGCTAAAACTCTTCCTCCTAAAGGTTGTATATCTTTTTTCTACTTATTAGACAACCAGTAAGTGACAGTTTCAATCTAGTGTAATATCAAACAAATCCTATTATGTCACCTAGATAACATTACTACAATTAAAGCCAACCCATTTCTTTAAGAAAAAAACCGAGCAAAAAATTACGAAGTTTAAAAGAATCATACAGTACAATAGGCGCAGAGTGCTAAACTTACATAATGAATTTCCTCAGGAAGATGGTGAGAAGGACAAAAGTAACAGAACTAAGCAAGGCCATTATACTCCAGACAATGAACCACATTCTGGTCACATTAATGGAGCACTTCTTTTTTGGCCTTGTCCATGTTACGATAAAGTACGATAAAGAGACACTCAATTTTTACATTTAATAATCTTTCATATCATTGACAAAGGCAGCAAATGTAGAGAAACCTAAAAGCATCAAGAGTTGCCAAGGTTAAGGAATCTTTATTTTGTGCACACTCTCCAAAATCCAAACTATTCATAAAAAAATGCAGTAAGTACATATGGAAGTAAGTTATACTTCTCTTTTGAAGGTTGAATGAAATATATAGCATCCAAAGAAGGCAAAGGTTGCCTTCTCCTGAAAAGGTCTTCCACCACTGCACGAAATGTGAAATTTCATAAGTTGCAATTTTTCAAACCAGGATAAGAGAATGAATTAAATTATTCTGCACAATTATTTGCATCACAACTAACATGGGATTCTAGCATATCAATAATAGGGAGAAAGACAATAAGTTATAAATGGATGAGCGGTTTTCGCCACCGCCATTTGTGGGTCCCACTGTGCAATCATCATGGTAATCTGAACCGTTCATCTTGTAGGGCTCATAGAGTAGTGTATTCACGCAAAAAGTCAGCTTAATCGGACATTGATATGTATATCAAAAATTGAATTTTGGTTTATAAAACTGAGGGCCTGGATTCGGTCAATAGTTTTTATTTTAAAACATCCATGACCATCCTCCTCCATTTATAACTTAACCTCTAGGGAGAAATAGCATTATAACGATCAAAACTAGGACTATAAAATGGAAGAGGCAGGGTATTTCCATGATCCCTGACAAAGAAGGAACTGAAAAAAGCTGTAGAACAAATAAATGATTGAGCATTCGTGTGAGATGCATGCAGACACGGAAACGCATGCACACACTTAACACTACCGTTCAATTCAAAATTAATGTCTTTAGATACGAACATGAAACTCCTTCATCTGTAATATCTGTCATCTTGCACGAGCAAGACATAACTTTCGTGGTAACTTTATCCATGATGAGTACCTGTAGATAATATGTAAGGTTGATCAGAAGTTTGACAAAATGATCCTACATTTTCTACAACTAAAAAGCTAAAGCAGAAGACAAACCTATCTAGAAAGAAGTATGTCATTGTCCATCTCAGGGCGGTTTGCTTCTATTTGTCAAATCACAAGTTTTTTGATTTTCAAAACAATAAATCTAGTGATGTAAAAAGAAACTTACCTTCCAAGATGATCTTGAATCTCCTGTCTTGGATGATCGAACCATTTCATACAATAACCCTGAACATGGCCAACCCACGAGTATGAGGTGAAAGAGAGAGCATATGAAATTAGAAACAAATAAAGACACGCATAAGGTACATATTTCGTGAATACAATATAATCACTGTTTTAACTAAGGACTCATTATTTCACTTTTATAGTCACCTAGGTTAAATGTATATTGCCATTTCCGAGATTTCGACTGACCAAGGTTTGTTCTTCTCTTTTCGGTTGCTAATTATAAACATTATTAAATCTCTCAAAAGGGTAATTGCAAAATTGTGGCACATGGAACACCAAAGTAGCTAATCTCCATCAATCAATTGTCAAACTATTACCCGGATCTTGTGAGTGCAGAACAATGTGGTGCAATGTATCAGGATGATACCAAAACCAATTTTCATCCACTAACAATCATTATCTGGTGGGACAACATGCTTATGTGGCACTATAACATTGAGCGAGTTTTCCTCTGGTTCTTTCCTATAAATCTATGTAACCAATGTGTGTGTGTGTGTGTGTGCGCGCGCGCGCGTGCGCACACACACACAGAGATCAAAGAAATAGAGCAAGAGCAGTGAGGCTCCTCCTCTAGCGGGGAAGTGATTGAGCCGGGAGCTCCTCCTCCGAAGAGGCTGTGAGTTGACTTGGCAAGAGAGTGTGAGAGAGATACACTGAACGCTTGGGTAATCGATAATCCCATGTATACCTTTCTATTTCTTATACAGAGAAAACTCTACCATCCTCCTATGGATGTACCCAAATTTAGGGAACAACGTAAATTCCTTGTGTTCTGTGTCTGATTGTGTGTGTGCGTAAGTTTCAGGGCATACCTAGGCACAACACTCTATAGGGGTAGAAGGTGGCAAATGGTTGGAAGCCTAAGGATGATTCTAAGTTAACTATCTGTCACTCTACATCCATATAGGGCCCCAAGAACATTTTGAATGGAGACTTTTCTACGGTCAGGAACTAAAAAAAGGCTCTTAGATAAAACTGAGAGTATTAAGGTACCCAGCTAACCTCTGGATTAAACCTAAGAAGTCTAGCCTAAATACTTCGAACGTTGGAAAGTGGTATGTGCTGGATTCCGTCTTATCGGGTTTGTTTCGTTTGTTCTATTGGCCTAGCCTCTCAGACTTTGTGAGGGTTTTCTCTTTCTTTTAAGCTAGGCTTTAAGGTGATTGTTTGTTTTGGACGGGTTGCTCTACCATCATCTGTGTCGCCCCTTGGAGTGCATATAGAGCCTCATTGACTCATTGTATGTTATTGTGGTTCCAAAAATAAATATCGATCCAAGAAACCAAACCATGAGAACACGCAATATTTAATAGGGTTTGGTAACCTTTGTTTCTGACAAATATGCCTACATCCAAGGCAGTTGCATCAGTTATCTTTTACCAACTAATTATTCACACATCCACTAACATCGAGAAGATCAAAGTACAATATTATCCAAAATGGATTCACCCAACATCAGAATGTGGCTTGAAAATATTGCTTTCTTTAAAGAGACCAACCCATTGAAAACCGATGCAGCAGAACTTCCCATATGGCTTGTCCCTCCAAGATACTACAACATGAGCATAAGTCAAGTTGGCTCAGACTACCCTGCATAAGTAATTTGAACCCAAATCTCCTCTACAAAAATGCCCATACAATTTGCATGGTAATTTCTCTATATCTATACACTAAATACATATACAGAAAAAGCCAATAATACAGAAAGAGAGACTAGCTATATTGGTCGCCATGCTTCTGATTTTAGAGCATCTACTCTGTGCAGAATCTATAAAGCAGCATGAGTGACCTGAATGATTTAAGAGCAATAATTGAATACGTTGATCACCGTCTTCTTCTTCTTCTTCTTTTTTTTTTGCTGACATGCTATATCTCTCCATGTCCAACATAATCTGGAAAATACAGTTAGCGGCATTTGGCCTTATCTCCTTTTCTACCCGTCCACAGTTGATTGATATGGTTAACACTATGCCCATCCAAGTTCACGTACAGCTATAACTCCATGCAATGGATGCTACAAGATGACCTTCCTCCTCCATTTGCTTGTAAATCATATAACATGAACTGCATCTTACATAACAATATCCAAAAGGACAACATATACCACTATACTTATTTTTATTAGGCAGCTTTCTTAATTCCCAAATCCTGAGCAGGGCTGGCCCAAGCCCTAGGTCCAAGAGGCCTGGGCCTAGGGAATCCCAAAAACCCAACATTTTAGGGGCACTCCCATAATTTTTGATATTAGGCTTGAGTAGGGGTCTTTTTTACCCAATAGGAAAAATAAAAAAGGCCCAAAAAAATTTTTGCTTGCCTTTTTTTTTGGCCCAATCTTATTATAAAAATTGAGTAAAGCAGATTAAAAATCCCATTTTGTTATTATGGCTATGCTCTGTGTTTGCAGCTTGGCGTCGTTGTGCTCACAGTGGCTATTGTATTCATTGCTTGGCTTTTTTTTTGGGAGATCCTGGTGGTGCTGGACACCTTTTTGAACACATACATCGATGCCATGATGGATCTGTCCAGTCTTATATGTTCCAATAATAATACGGTCTTCCGTATTTATCTTAGGATTATTGTTGTTGTTTAGATTAGTATACATTGGAAGAGAAATAGAACTCGTAATTATTGCTTTTACTAATGAAAGTTTCATCTCTGGTTTTAAAACAATCCTACATTCTTTTTCTATGCTCTCGTTCCATTGTACTTTTCTTTTATTGGGATACATAACATCTTTAGTACTTTTGAAAATATTTGGGACACACATATCTGGATACAAATGTATTTCTAAACGTTGAATATTGCGTGTTTGGTATTGTTTTTTCATTTTATGAACAGAGCAGTTAATTAAGTAGAAAAGCTACTCCTCTTTTGCCAGTGTCATAATTTGGCCCAGTGGTAGTAACATATCCTCTCCAATAGTAAGCTAAATCCAACTATACCTCTTTTCAAATATTGTGTTTATTGGTCAATATGGATAAGCAAATTATTCCACTACTATTATTTTTTAATCGTAAACAAATATTTTGGGCACCACTTGACGATTAGGCCTAGGGCATCCACTTTGGGCCAGCCCTGATCCTGAGAGTGGACAAAAATTTCTATCGCACCGAGTATTTTTTTTCTCTCTCGCTGGTTAATGTCTGCTCATTCGTTAACCTATTTTTCTATATATACAAAAATATATCCATGCATCGTTACATTTATGTAGATATTTCTGTTTCAACCTCAGATTCGGAGACATAGAGATCAAATCCCCTAAAAGATGAAGCATATCTCGAAGTATCGAAACACACACACACACACACACATATATATATATATATATATATAAAGAGAGAGAGAGAGAGAGAGAGAGAGAGTACGTTCGCGGCTGACGTTGCGAAAGGTCTTGTACTCCCCGCCAACGCCATGAGAGGAGCCTTCGGAATCGGAAAATGACATTGACGGTATTCACGAAGGTCTGTTCGCCGGTCCGGCTGCGATCGTGGTGATCAGAAAGAAAGAGTTCGAATTCTAGAGAGAGGACGATCGTTTTGGCAGAGTTGAAAGAATGGGGGAGGAGACGAGAAAGGAGGGAGGGGAACGGGAAGTTCGTTATGTTTTTGTAGGGACGGGATGAGCGCTCCAACGGTGGCTCCCACTTAAATTTCGGTTTGCGATTCTAATTCACTTAATACCTTTCTACTTAGAGCATTACCATTTGTCTCAACAAATTTGTAACTATTTTGGCAAGAAAAAGGTGTTTTGCCTAGCTCCAAATATGTGCGGTACCCAGCAGACTCAATAAATCTTTCAAAAAAAAAAAAAAAAAAGGAAGAAGGTAGAACGGGCGCGTGACCTCTACGCATGCGAGTGGATCTCACTTGCTGATCACGCACTGCCTTTCTGTCGCCAAAATAGCCTCGCCGGCGCTATGCAGAGGCTATTGGAGTTGCTCTTAAAACCACAAGGCGAAAAAGAAAAATAAAGGATTGAAAAACGTTCCTTTTAAAATTACTGAAGGCCTGGTCACTCTTTTATTAGCAGAGGCCGACTTAGGGGAGTCCGATTTAATTCCCTCATCTAAAAGTTTGGTAGGGGAGTCCGATTTAATTCCCTCATCTAAAAAGTTTGGAACATTATTCTCTTCTTTATAAGTAAGGATGGAGCCAGGGTGGCTACCCCTACAAGTTCTCAAGATTGCTTTATCACTCATTAATAATTGTGAAGAAACTAATGAGGTTAGCAAATAATAGAATTGTAGAATTATTAAAATATTGGGAGCGCGAAAAAAATGTATTTCCCAATACAAAGAAAAGGAATAGTTTTTTAGCCCCTTTTTTATTAAAACCTTTGAAACTCTTTTTTTTATCCTGCTTCATATTTTTAACAAAAACTGAACATGTTTGCAATGTATCACGACGATATCAAGAAAAATAAGTTTCACTCTTTTTTTTTCATTTCTTCTATACCTATTATCTTTTGATTGTTTTGGAATTCTTTTTGCATACAGATAAAGAACAAAATATGGATGGAAAATTCGTTTAACACTCTAGTAAATTAGTAGAACTCATGCCAAATTTTTTTATTTACATCTTGTCTCTTTTCTCTTTATTTATAAAGAGCCACACCACCTCCACTCCACATAACCTACCCAATCCAATTCCAATGCATCCCATCTTGTACTGAGCATCCTCTCTTCGAAGAAGACTAAATTTAACCCACTGAATGGCCAAATCCCTCACGTGCAACTAGATTGCAAATTACGTTATAATTAAGATGATACTGGCCATTGCCCCAACCTTCGATGGTGGATTCAAAAATCAATTGCTGTAAACCCACTTTTTGTTTTTTAAAAGAGAGAGGGGAGCCCACTTGGCCAAATAGCAGCCACATCAGCCTCTGTTATCCACCTAAGCATTTTCCGTCCACTTGTTAACGGAAAGGGTAACATTGAAGTGCGTCAAAAATTATAAGGGCAAAATTGAAATAAAATATTTTACAAGAACGAAAATGAAACGGAGATTATTTTATAGGGACCAAATAAGTAGATAAGCCTTTAAAAAAATCCTACTATTACATAGAAAAGAATATATA
>JAXBDA010002507.1:0-42000 GCA_036023075.1 Gaultheria prostrata
GCATATAGGGTGCTGTCTTCCCAGAGTAAATCTTCTCAGAAGTGGGGCCATCATTTCCTAGAATACCATCCCGTATTGCTTCTTCAATTGCCAACCCAACATCAAAGTAGGTTTTAAGATTTGATGCTGATGCTGTCACCATGTGTCTGGCAAGTGTAGGCTGGAGATTTCGGTAATCATCCTCATTTGAGCAACCTTTCCCATCCACCTCTTCACAAAGTCCACAAATGACTCATTTTCACCCATCTTAGTGCCTTCGAGCTCACGGGTGGTCACTTTCAGCTCGATGTTATAATTGTACTGCTTGATGAAAGTAGCCGCAATTTCTTCCCATGACCTCTTCTTAGCATTGTCGAGAGAAATGAACCACTGAAGTGCGGGCCTTTTAAGGGTTTGGTGAAACATCTGAGTCATAGTCTTTTCGTCCACCTTTTGGAGAGAGAGTGAACTTACATACATTTGGATGTGCCCCTCAGGGTTTCCGGTTCCGTCAAACTTCTCAAAATCCACCGGTTTGAACTTCTTAGGAACTTTTGCATCAGGAAATAAACATAACTTATCCATGTCAAAACCGGTGGCCACAACTTTTTCATTTTTGAGGACTGATTCTTCGAGCTTAGCAATTTTGGCCAACATTTCGGCCAATTGAGGGTTTTCAACAGGTTGTTCTTGTCGCTCTTCATGTGGGACTTCTTGGTTTTGGACACCTTCGGGGATTTGTTGTGACGGAGGGAGACGATCCTGAATGTTTACCAATATTGCCATGAGCTGGGCAACCCGGGCATCATTCCTAGCCTCCAAGTCTTGCATTTCCTTCCTTAATTGTTCACTTCCGTTTGAGTTGTCCATGTTCACTTGGTGGTTCGGGTTTGGATGTGGGTAAGTTCTTCTTGTTTGACCGAAGGATTCAGGACTAACAGTAAAGCAAAAGATTCGAATTCAGACTGTGCCCCTGGTTTTAATGAAGAAAATATTATGCATTTGTCATCGTCATGTCGTCCTAGGATCTAACTGAATCAATGAGCGATTTTTTTAACATTTTGATTAGAAAGTTCAAAACATAACTCCGTAGTTTGTGTGTTATAGTGGTTGATTTATGTTTGCCTTTAATTTTTGCTTGGCGCGTTGTATCTAAACCTAAGCTGAAAAATAAAATTTTTGATTTTGTTATGCACTTCTAAAATAACAAAGAGAGAATACCGGTGCCAAATCTACCAATCAAAAAATTGAGAATATCAGGCGAGTTAAAAAAGAACGGCCAAATCTTATTTTGTGATGCACTTCTTATCTTAAATAAAAAAAAAGTGATAATGGCAGTGGAAGTCTGCCCAACCAAAAGATAATTATTTTTATGTGATATTAATATATTGTTCTTTATTTATAAAAATTAGGGGTGAAAAAATAACTGACATCTCCCAACCGACGGGAAATACGGCTGGAAAAAATAATTATTTTGGTTCGGTTTTGGTTGTATGGAAATACGGCTGGATCGAACCGAGATGAAAACAAAAACCGAAAAAAAACCCGCTATTTTTAATAAAACAGGTGGGATGTGGTGAAAAAACAGGTTGACTGAGGGTTAAAAATGGAGAATTGGTGTTTGGTAAAAGAAAATTTCTAAAAGTGCTGGGTTTGGCTCAAACAAATTTTTAAATTTGGACCAAGGAGGCACATTTCGGTCAAACCGAAATCCCCGACTGAACCGACCCCACCCCGAACCGAACTGAAACAGAAACCTATTCAAAATCGATCGGGATCGGTCCTATAACAAATCACCCCGAACCGGTTCAATCTTGGACAAAATCACCCCAAACCAAACCGACTGAACCTATCCGATTTCATCCTTTTTTTTGTGGATACATCGGAAATTTTGTTTCATCCAATTTATCAAACATAAGCGGATGCTTTTCTGGAGTACATTTTTTTTTTTTGCCATTCGATATACATCATTGGAGGTTAACGGGGAGTTATGAGTTAGTCCAGAGGGGGTCTAGAAGCAATCCATAGCCCTAAACCCCAAATGTCAAGAGAATCAGGAGATAAAACTACTAGCGGGGAGTTGTGAGCAAGGTTATTAATGCCGTATCGTACCGGTTTTGTATAAAAACAGTACCAGTCACCCCCAATACCGTACCGTGTCAAATACCGGACCATACCGGCCAGGTACCGGACCATACCGGCCTGGTACCGGACATACCGGAAAATATCGGGCATATCGGCCGGAATTGCAGATTCCGGCGGTACCTTTTAGCTGCCTTCTATTTTCAAAAAGCGCAGGTCGATCGGGGAGAGAGACAGATCGAGAGATGATTTTGAGGGATAAGCACTAGTCAGATCGAAACTAGAGAGCGATATCACCTTTTCTACCATGGTTGATTGAGAGGAGAGAGAAGCTTTACTGCTACCATGGCTGTGAGAGAGACAAACAGAAAGAGAAAGAGAAGCGGTGGTTCAAAGAAGAAGATAAGGAGGAAGATCTGGTACTTGAAAACCTAAGAACCCTATAGACAATTGGACACAATGACCAATTTTACCCTTTTCTCTCACGTGTGTCAACCCATGTTCTGCCCATGGGATAGTGGTGGGTTACTGACAAGGAATTTTATTAGATGTGGTTGAAATTTCAACTCTCAACTTTATATATGTATATATAGGATTCGCTTCTCCTCAGGACCCCCTGAAATTAGATAAAGTCCGGTCCTCTCCTCTCAACGGCGCAGCACTTCTCTCAATTAAAATGATCCCTTTGGGGGTCAAGGGACCAGCTAACACCCCTCATTTGACACACACTTTCACACACACGGCTGAGAGATGAGAGAGAAATTAGATCGCACACAGGACTGAGAGAAGAGAGAGACGACATCGAAGAAGAAGAAGAATCGTTTGATCGACGAGCGCGACTCCATCTCTTTCTCTCGTCATCAGCAAGGTATGAACACAAAGGAGAAGGAGACTGATTCTCAACTCTCATTCTCGTCGGGCTCTCATTCTTAACTCTCATTCTTAATTTTCTAGGGTTTCGAAGCAAGAAGGAGAAGGAGACGAAGAAGAAGAATCGATCGGCGACGACGAAACGGCAGTCGACTCCACTCTATCTTCCCGGACTCCAATCGTAAAGGAGAATCACCACGAAAAGGTATCTCTCCGCCAGCTTTCTCTTTCTCTTTCTCGTTAGGGGTTAAACTCTATCTAAAGAAATAGGGTTTTCCAATTAGGAGTAGGTCTGTTTGTATCTCTCTTTATCTCTCTTATGATGTCGAATTCCTAAAAGCATAGTTGGAATTCGTGGATGTCGGTAGTTACCACAATTTTGAACCCTAATAGGGGATTGACATAATAGTACCAGAGTGAAACCTATGAGTACCATTTTTGGTTAACATTTGGACGGTTACAAATATGGGGTGCTGTCCAGCACTCCAAAATTGATAACCAAGCTTTCAATTGATTCATTTTTTGATGCAAGTATGTCCCCAGTTTCCAAGACTGGATGATGATGGTGAAGTTTGTTGCCTCTTGTTTTTGACATTGTGGTCCACTTCTGTTAGCTTTCTCATAAATTACAAACAATGTGCATAGTCTCATGGCTTGTCAAGTTGTCATCCTCTGAGTCCTTTGAACTGTCAATGTTCTTATTAATGTGGCTGCAAGTTGTCATTTGATGTTAGGAGTTTTAACTTATTGTGTTGTCATTTGCTTATTGTTTTGGCACATGCTTATTTAGGATGGAGTCTTCATGATTGGGGATATTTACTTATTGTCTTGTCATTTGCTTTGTAGGATGGAGTCTTTGGAAGACATACAAGTATCATCTGCTGCTTCTACCAAAATATTCCACATTCCTCAAGTTCAAATGGAGTTGAGACCTAAAATTAAGCAACACTTTGACCGTTTAGATGCCGCTCACGAGTTTTACAACAACTATGCTAGAGCAGCCGGATTTGGGACGCGAAAAAATTCTAGCAAGATTAAGGGCAAAAGTGAAGTAGTTAGAAAGGAGTATGTGTGCTTGAAAGAAGGGTCGAGGAAAATCAGTGAGACAAATTATGAACCCACAACAAGGAAACGGGGGATAATTAGAGAGGGATGTGGTGCCAAACTCACGGTTGTTAAAGATTCCAAGTCAGGGAAGGGGTTTCTTGTAAGCCAATTTGTCGAGCGCCATAACCACCCTTTTGCGACGCCTAGGAAGGTGCATTTTTTGCGCTCCCATCGCAAAGTGTCAACTGCCAAGAAAGCTTTAACAGAACAATTAGCCGCCGTAAATGTGCCAATGTCGCAACAAATGAGTATTTTGGAGTTGGAAGCCGGGGGTCTTGGGAATATTAGATTTTTAAAACAAGATCTATATAATTATGCAAGGGACAAGAGGAAAGAGTTAGATGGACTTGATGTGGAGCTATTGCACGAGAATTTTCTGCTGAAACAACAAAAGAATCCTGGATTTAGGTTTAAATTTTGTCCAGATGGTGAGGGGAGGATGAAGCATTGTTTTTCGGCCGATGTAACCATGCAAGACTCATACCGGTATTTTGGGGACATGGTGGTGCTCGATTCAACTTACAACACCAATCGATATAAGTTGATCTTCGCACCTCTTGTCGGGGTTAATCACCATGGCCAGACTACTCTCTTTGGGTGTGCGTTCTTAAATGATGAAAAATCAGATTCATATGAATGGCTTTTCGAGGAATGGTTGAAAGAGATGCCCGCGGGACCGCCCAAAATGATCATAACTGATCAGTGTCCTGCGATGACGAAAGCAATTGCTACTGTTCTTCCAACTACGCATCACAGGTATTACATTTGGCACATCACAAGTAAATTTTCTGAAAAATTAGGTGCGGTTCAATATACACAACATTATGATGACTTGAGGGATTGTATATGGAACTCTGAGACCCCTGAAGAGTTTGAAGCAAGATGGAGAGAGGTAGTAGAAAAAGCTAACTTGTCCATGAACGAATGGTTGCATGATATGTATGCAATTCGGGACAGATGGATTCCCGCATTTGTGAGACACATTTTTTCTGCCCACATGACTAGTAGTGCTCGCGCGGAAGGCTGTCATGCATTCTTCAAGAGGTTTGTGTCGGTAGATAATTCTTTGTTGGACTTTGTGGCACGGTTTGATAGGGCACTTGCAAACTTGCAGCATAATGAATTGGATTTAGATCATAAAGATATCAATGAAAAGCCAGTTACCAAAACAATGTGGGCCGTTGAGTCGACGATGAGTGAATTGTCTACGAGAAATATTTTTTACAAGTTTCAAGATGAACTTTGTCAAAAGGACGCGTATGTGCTCACAAAGATACATAAAGATGATTGTCTCTGTTTGTACAATGTGAAAAAGGGAGAGAGTGGATCGAAGGGTCGTCAGCTTTCTTTAGATAGGTCATCAAACTTACTTACTTGTACTTGTAAGATGTTTGAATGTGACGGAATTCCATGCCGTCACATGTTGGCATACTTTGCTAGAAAGCAGATTATGAAACTCCCAGAACAGTACATCTTGCAGAGGTGGATTAAATCAGTAAAAGTTGGTAGAGTTTTCGATTACTTGGGTCATGCCGTGAATGAAATATGTAACTCTTCTAGGTTAGAGGAGAGAAATAGCCTATCCCAACTTTCTTCTATTGTAATTGATGAGTCCATAGTAACTGAAGGTGGAAGTGATATTGTGAAAGAATCTTTGTTATTAGCTTGGAAGAAGATTGCATTGATGAAGACTTCTAGAGTAGATGGCGAAAGGAGTAGTGTCCAAATGAGTACCCAACCTCATGTTACTCTTGAAAGTCAAGTTAGTTTGAAAGAACCACTCGCAGTGAGGGCAAAGGGTTGTGGGAAACGACTGAAACGAGGGAAAGAGAAGGTGGTGGTCAAGAAGGCTAGGGGCTGTACTGGTTGTAATAGGGTGGGGCAGGCGCATGACAAAAGAAATTGTCCAGTACTTCTGAACAGGTAGTGGCAACTAAGTATGTTCAATTGTTAAACTGTAATTTTAATTGTTTCAATTTTAATTGGCTTAATTTTTTCTTTAGGTTGTCGCAAGATGCTAGGTTGAATGATGAGGACGAGGACGGGGACGGGGATGAATTTCAGTCTACAAGTGGGAATTGAAAGTTGTAAGTGGAACTTTTAACCCCTGTATTTTTTAGTCTACATCTGCTAGATATGCCACTGTCCAATTGCTGGAAAATGTTAATCTGCCACTGCCCAGAATCTGGTAGTTTGAATCTGCCACTGGTAGTTTGAATCTTTATTTTTATTTTTTTACAAGGAAAAGAGACTGTGTGAATCGAACCCTGGACGCCCATTCTGGTAGTTTGAATCTGGAAAATGTTAATCCTGGTAGTTTGAATCTGGAAAAGGTAGTTTGAATCTGGACGATGTTAATCTGGTAGTTTGAATCTGGCACGGGTAGTTTGAATCTGGCACGGGTAGTTTGAATCTGCTACATCTGCATTTTTTTAATCTGCCATTGTTAATCTGGTAATTTTCTGAAATGATTGCTAGATATGTTTGTGCTATTTGTACGAGTTTTGACAGCTTAGTGTTGACAGTCCGCGGAAATGCGCCGATTCGATTGATTAATGGATTTTCAAATGATTCATTTTTAGAGTCGCCACCCGGATTTGAGGTCCGAATCCAAGAAACCGATTTAAAATATGACTCGTATGCCCAACAAAAATATTCTTACTGATCTTGCGGAACTAAAGATTTCTCGAATTCGGGGGTTTGGTTACGAGAGGGGAAGGGTTTTACGGCACCCCTCTCGCCCGGTCCGTGAACCGGTCTCTACTCAATATTTTGTGGGATTTCGGAAATATTTGAAATTCAATTTATTTCACATTAATGGGAGACCGGGAAAGGGAATCACGTAAACAATAAAAATGCAAAATGCAAGTTTACGGTGGATGCTTGTGCAACATGATCTATATGATAGACGATGATGACAAAATTACAATGGATATTTACATGATAAACATTAATAAAGGAGAGACCAACAACATGAAATTGATGCAGAATGTAATACCACAAGTTAAGATTTGACTCCCAGAATGGGGGTTGAGCGCTCAAAGGTAGATGCTTGAGTGCTCAAACCTCATACTCATACAATTTCCTCATGGGTTTTTCATTGATAATCACATTTTGAGCTCTTGGACACCACAGAAAGATTAAAAGAACATCTTATTATGACAAAAATCTCTGGAAAGTATAGAAAATGAAACTGCCTTCAAACCAGTTTGAGAGCTCAATGTTCAGGGATTGAGTGCTCAAACCAGTTTGAGCGCTCAGAGTGCAGGGCTTGAGCGCTCACCAGTTTCTGGTTTTTGTGTTTTGAGCCCCTTTCCAGCTTCTTCTTACATTCTTTTCAAGATCAAGCATTAATAAAGGATGATACCAATCAATCAATCACTGTTCTACTCTCAAGAGTGAAATTCGTGGGATTTTTGGCCTTTGATCTCCATAAAATGATTGTTAAATGCTCATGCATGTATTTTTTTTTAAAAAGATAAAAATAAACTGTGTTAGAAACATACTGAGCATCTAATAGCCAGCTAATGATGATCAAAATCAAAGAAAAGCACGAAACTTAGTAAATCAGTGACTGACCCAGAGAGGGTTTGAGCGCTCAAAGTCACAGGCTTGAGCGCTCAAACTGAGTGTATGGCTTGAGCGCTCAAACCTGCTCAACCTGCAGATTTTGAGAATGGTTTGATCATTTATTTTGGACCTTGTGAGTTCAATGCAAGTATAAAGAACTTGATTGAGCTCACTGGCCTCCCTCAGAAAGACCAAAATGACAGTCTTCACATGGCTTTCTACCTTTTGGACTTGATCAAAAGGACTTGAACTTGAGGTTGTTTGATTTGGTTTGTTAAGGGCTTGGCTTATAAACTAGGAACAGTAGGCCTTTGGGTATATTTCAAGTTGCTTATACTGATTTTGGTTTTGATTTGAATGGATGGTGGTGTTCAAGGCTTGAAGGTGGATTTTTGGTGTGATTTAGGTGGGTTTTTGATAATGGAGGAGCTATGGACGAAATTGAATCAAGGTTGAGCTTAGAATGGGAATGGTTTTGTTGGTTTGGAGGGAGAGAGTGATAGTAGGAGAGTGAGAGAGGCTAAGGTCCTTTGAAATGAGAGAGGAGAGTGGTATTTATAGGGAAAGAGTGGGAGGAAAAAGGAATTTGATCATTGAAATGGACTTGAGGTGTGATTTAGTTGGTTTGTGGGTCAGGAGGAGCGTCTAAGGAACCAATTGGAGCTTTCAAGGAGTTCTGCTGAAAAGTTGTCTGGAAGGAGATTGAGCGCTCAGAGCCATGGGATTGAGCGCTCAATGTGTATTGAGCGCTCAAGGCCATGGGTTTGAGCGCTCAAGGTGGTCTTCAGGTGTTGAGCGCTCAAAGCCTTAAGATTGAGCGCCCAAAGCCTTAAGATTGAGCGCTCAAGGTTCTTGGTGTCAGTTTGGTGGTTTTGCTTGGTTGGATGGTTCTTGGGTTGTTTTGGCTTGTTAGGTGGTGTTAGGTTGATTGGTGCAAGTTCAAGCCCCTTTTCACAAACCTCGGGTAACCATGATTGGTCCGTTTCGTCATCGGGAGTGCCCGAGTGCATCCCGGGTTCAAAATCGGGGTGTCTACAGTAGGCTTGACCACGTGGTACCCACCCGGTACCCCAAACTTTTTCCTATAAGGCGAAAAAAAGTTAGGTCTACTGACAAAAAGCTTGACTATCAATTTATTTGTACAATTTTTTTTATACATTTGGTGTTCGGGTTAGCTACGTGCACCTCGAGCTCATCTTAGAAGCCCAATCTCACCGTCCATATGCTGAAAGCCTAATTAAAAAGCTGGAGAAAAACTCTGTTAGTCAGCGGTAATGTATCTTAACACAATAGAATTGAGTCTAGGACACTGACAATAAATTTCAAATCCTAAAAATCTTAACACAGGTTTCCAGTAATTTCAAATGCTAACTATTTGGTTAGTGAAATTTAATGCTCCCACTCCATGAATTGAAATGGTATTAAGACGGAATAGGGAATCTTTTGGCTAAGGTGGGGATGAAAAATGTGAACGGGAAATGATACATATAAAAAAAAAAAAAGGGAATTGCAATATGTAGCATTTTTTTTTCTCCTGCTTTCGTTCCAACTTTGTTATTTATAAGTGTGCCCAAAGCGTAGGGTTTACGTCGGAGATAGCATAATACCGGTAAGACCGGATCGAATCCACAGAGACCGAAGGAATCTGAGCGTGAATATTGTCTTGCGCGAGATGATTTTAGCCTTAAAGCGGCAAACTTTGACTTGAGGTTTGGACTGGAATTCTCTCGATTTCGAGAATGACTTGAACTTGATTTAAAGACTAAATTAAACTTAGGCTAAGTCTAGGGGATTCCAACGCCCATGACTCGGGTCGATTCATTCTCCTCTACGATAACCGGCTCGGAGGTGTCCTTAGACTTGCTCCGAACGGAAGATTTGATACTGAAGCTCATTTAACTAGAAATGGTGCTTAGCAAAGATTAGGAATTTTCGGATTATTTGGCAAACGGCCGAGTTGACATCGCCATAAGCATCACACGTGGCAAGTAGCATAGCTCTTGCCTACGTGAGATCAAAGAGGTTAACAAACCTGATCTTTCGTACGTAAAATTAATCCTAACTCTTTGCTAAACAAACAATGTATTCAACAAGGCGAGGAGAGCGAATCAACCGGAGTCACGGGGTGTTAATCACCCCATGACCAAGCCTACGTAAACTACTCGATCATTATGCTAGAGAACATGACTATTTTGATAAAGGAAATAAAGAACATGACAAATAACTCTAAAAACTGATTTTATGTACAGATCCTAAGCTTGCCTACCACTTTAAACTTTGGAGAAATCACACACATACACTACTAACTTGAGTTTTCAAGGAGAGAAGCTAGAAAATTAAGAACAAGATTCAACGAACAAACTTTGAAATAAACTAGATTAATGGAGAGAGACAACAAGTAGGAACAACATTAAACCTTCACAAAATAACCAAACCACAAAGCTTACATGAGTTCTTGAGAAATAAAGCTTCAAACTCCTTCAACAATGTAGGAGAGAGAAGAGAGCAAAAAACTGTAAAAAGGACTAAAGTAAATTAACTAGGAGAGAGGAGAGAGGAAGAGATATATATACAAAGTAGACTTTCTCTCTCTCAAAACATCCCAAAAGTGGAAGTTTCCATAAGTGGCAAGTGAAAAAGGTGCTTCAAAGAGGGCTCACTGGGGTAAGTGGATCGATCCACCACCAAGGGTGGATCGATCCAAGTCCCCTTTTTCATGCCTTAGCGCATTTTCCTAGTCACCCTTTTTCCATTTAGTGCTTCCGAACTTCCTTCGCTGCACCTCCAATCCTCGTGGGGCATTGGGAAGGGTGGTTCTTGGTCACGTGTCCTCTTGGATACTCCCGGCTTTCACCGAGAGTCTTGTGAGGTATGGACACGGCGTTAGCCTTCCGGCTTGGGCTTGTGCTCTTTTTGACTTCCCGAGCCTTAGCCATATCCTATTTCTTGGCTCTTGAGGCTCGGTGATGGAATGCCATGGGCTCGTGGCCCTCGGGTCCTTGGGACTCATACCGGAGCGCTTCAAACGCGCTTTATTCCTTGGTTTTAACCTGAAACTACAAAAACACGCTTCGCGCAACATCAATCATTTCAAGCGCCAAAACGCGTGCGTGTGTGAACTAAATGAGCCCGGATATGTACAATATTAGGGGCTCATCATCTCCCTTCTATTTGGTAACATTTTTATGATCCAATAAACCCTTAAGCAACAACAAAAAAATAATAACAATAATCTGCAAATTACAAATTAAATCAATTTTATCAGAAGACGTCTAATCAAATTAAACCACATTGATTAAGTATATATGTATGAGAAAAAAAAGCATATAAAACAATTTTATACAAGAGTAACTATTGGCTATACTGCAGTAACTACTCAGTAGAGCCGGAACTCACCTACGTTGTTCCAACACCACACATTCATGTGAGGTCCATACAGTTAGTTGTCGACCTCACGAGAATGTGTGGTGGACGAATGATTTGGAGCACCATATGACTGTGCTCCAGGGCAACTGAATTATTATACGCTTTGTTGGAGTTTCGCTTACTTTGATGGTGGAGTTGGTTGGGTTGTATTCATTAAATGGGATGAGGAGTAGTTAATGAGGGGGCAGTAAGTGACAAACAACAAAGTTGAAATCCAAACGGAAATCTCTTAACCAAGGTGGGAATGGAAGTGATGAGGAGATCGATTTGAAACTTTTGAAAACTTTTTCAATGTTAAAGTTACACTTGTGAAATATCAAAATTCAAAAACCTCAAGAAAAATAGTATATATGTATGGGACAAAGAAACATTTAGAATAAAATGACAAGCTAAGTATGCTTTACAGCGCCGACATATATGTATTTGTCTAATAAAATAAAATGACAATTGACTTTAATTTTGCACTTATTCACTCCATTGCTTAAATCGATCACGTGCATCTCAACAACGCCATTATTTTGCCTAAGCACTATAGTGTCATATCCTTTTGGAGTCATATCTATTTCGACACGTCATCCAACATGATTAATTACAAGCTAAGTATTATTTACAGCGCCAACATATATGTATTTGGGAAATCACATAAAACAACAATTGAATTTAATTTTGCACTTATTCAATCCATCGCTTAAATAGATCACTCGCGTCATCATCAGTTGCTTTGACCTTACAACTTCAACGGCATGATGAGACAAGCAAGCTGAATAGTGCCGTAAATTTTGGTAATTATTCGTTGACATTTTCTAACCATCAAACCAAATTTAGTGACAAATGAAGTTAAAATTACATTATTATGGTAATCGTATTCCATGCTTTGCTAGAAAATAATGCATTAATTGTTACTAATGACCAGTCCTATTTTCAATCAAATCATGAGTTTTAGTTCCACTGTTTCCTCATCAATGGTATTTTCCTTCATGCAAAAGTAAATCCACAATCTTTTGCTACTTTGAATGCTCCATATTAAGTCTATAAAAGGAATGAGTTTCTAGTGCCAAGAAGGTACCACGTGGTTCTAGCGCACTCACATTTGGTCATCCACTTTGGTTTTGGATGGTCCAGATTTGGAGAGAGAAACAGGAAAGAGAAAGGGGAAAGATAGGGGGAGAGAGGTTTTCGATCTGGACTGTCCAATACCCTTTTGAACGGCTCAGATGCAGCGTTCGGTTACTGCGTAGGCTCGACCATGTGGTACCCATCCGGTACCCAAAACTTTTTCCTATAAGGGGAAAAAAGCTAGGTCTACTGACAAAAATGTGACTATCAATTTATTTGTGCAAATTTTTTTATAACTCTGGTGATCAGGTCTGCTACGTGCCGCTTGAGCTAATCTTAAGAGCTCAATCTCACCGTCCATATGCTGCAAGCCTAAATAAAACAAGAGAAAAACTTCGTTAGTCTGGGACACTGACAATCAATTTCAAATCCTAAGTATCTTAACACAGGTTGCTTGTAATTTTAAATGCTAACTATTTGGTTAGTGAGATTTAATGAGCTCACTCTACGCACTAAAATGCGATTAAGACGGAACATAGAATCTTTTGGCTAAGGTGGGATGAAAAATGTGAAGGGGAAATGATACAGATAAAACAAAAAGGGAATTCCAATATGGAACGTTTTTGGCTCCCTTCTATTTGGTAACATTTGTATGATGAAATAGACCCTCAAGCAACAAGAAAAATATAATAACAATAATCTGAAAATTAAAATTAAATGAATTTTATTAAAAGACGTCTAATCAAATTAAACCACATTGATTAAGTATATATGTATGGGAAAAAAAGCATATAGAACAATTTTATACTAGTGTCTGCACTAACTATTTAGTAAAGCCAGAGCTTAGTTACGTCATTCCAACACCACACATTCATGTGAGGTCCATACACTTAGTTGTCGACCTTATGAGAATGTGTGGTGGGGGAATGATCTGGAGCACCAGGTAACCGTACTCCGGGGCAACTGAATTAATACACGCTATGTTGGAGTTTTTCTTACTCTGATGGTCGGGTTGGTTGGGTTGTATTCATCAAATAGGATTAGGAGTAGTTAATGAGGGGGCAGTAACTGACAAAAACAAAGTTGAAATCCAAACGGGAATCTCTTAACAAAAGTGGGATGGAAGTGATGAGGAGATCGATTTGAAACTTTTGAAAACTTTTCCAATTTAAAAGTTACTCTTGTGAAATATCGATCAAAATTCAAAAACCTCAAGAAAAATAGTGTATATGTATGGGAAAAAAAGCATATAGAAATGTTTTTGAGCAATTGGACAAACAATGGAGATGATTTAATACAAAAATGAGAGAATGAAACTAAATCGTGTAATCGATTTATATAGTGGTATAGCGCAGTCTATTTTTTCTACGGACATAAAGTGACAAGTCGTACACTCAATAGTGCCATTATTTTGCCTTAGCCCTGTGATGTCATATCCTTTTGGAGTCAAATCTATAATCGATTATGTAAATTAACCCTATGCATGCCTCTAGTTCGGGAGATTTTGACACATCATCCGGCATGATTAATTACAAGCTAAGTATGATTTACAGCACCGACATATATGTATTTGTCTAATAAAATAAAATGACAATTGAATTTAATTTTGCACTTATTCACTCCATCGCTTAAATAGATCATGTGCATCTCAACAAAGCCGGTATTTTGCCTTAGCACTGTAGTGTCATATCTTTTTGGTGTCATATCTATAATCAATCATGTAAATTGACCACGTGCATGTCCTCTAGTTCCGGAGATTTTGACATGTCATCCAACATGATTAATTACAAGCTAAGTATGGTTTACAGCTCTGACATACATGTATTTGTCCGATCACGTAAAACAACAATTGAATTTAATTTTGCACTTACTCAATCCATCGCTTAAATAGATCGCACGCGTCATCATCAGTTGACCTTACAACTACGATGGCATGATGAGACAAGTACACTAAACAGCGCCGCAATTTTTGGTAATTAATCGTTGACATTTTCTAACCATCAAACCAAACTTAGCGACAAATGAACGTAAAATTACATTATTATGGTAATCCTATTCCATGCCTTTGCTTGAAAATAATGCATTAGTCCTTACTAATGATCAGTCCCATTTTCAATCAAATCATGAGTTTTAGTTCCACTGTTTCTTCATCAATGGTATTTTCCTTCATGCAAAAGAAAATCCACAATGTTTTTCTACTTTGAATGCTCCATATTAAGTCTATAACAAGAATAAGTTTTTAGTGCCGAGCGGATACCATGTGGTTCTCGCAAGCTCACATTCAGTCATCCATTTCAATTTTTGACGGTCCGGATTTGGAGACAGAAACAGGTGAGAGAAAGGGGAGAGAGAGGCGTAGAGAGGTTTTCGATTTGGAATGTCCAATACCTTTTTGAATGGCCAGGATGCAGCGTTCGGTTACCACGTATGCTCGGCCACGTGGTACCCACTTGGTACCCAAAACTTTTTCCTATAAGGGGAATAAAAAGTTAGGTCTATTGACAAAAAAGTGTGACTATTAATTTATTTGTACAAATTTTTTCCCCATAGCTCTGGTATTCGGGTCAACTTCGCGCACCTCGAGCTAATCTTAGGAGCCCAATCTCACCGTCCATATGCTGGAAGCCTAATTAAAATCGGAGAAAAACTCCTTCAGTCGGTGACAGTGTATCTTACAGAATCGAGTCTAGGACACTGATAATCAATTTCAAATCCTAAAAATCTTGACATAGGTTGCTTGTAATTTCAAATGCTAACTATTTGGTTAGTGAAATTTCATTAGCTTACTCCATGCACTAAAATGCCATTAAGACGAAACAGGCAATCGTTTGGCTAAGGTGGGGATGAAAAATGTGAACGGGAAATGATACAAATAAAAGAAATTGGTAATTCAAATATGGAGAGTTTTTTTCTCCCTTCTGTTTGGTAACATTTTTATGATCAAATAGACCCTCAAGCAACAACAAAAAAATATTACTAACAATAATCTGAAAATTACAAATGAAATGAATTTTATCAGAAGACGTCTAATCAAATTAAACCACATTGATTAAGTATATATGTACGGGAAAAAGAAAACATAAAATTTTTATATTGGAGTAACTATTTAGTAGAGTCTGAGCTCAGCTACGTCATTCCAACACCACACATTCATCTGATGTCCTTACACTTAGTTGTGGACCTCATGAGAATGTGTGGTGGTGGAATGATCTGGAGCACCACGTGACCGTGCTCCGGGGGTACCTATGTTGGAGTTTTCATTGCTCTGATGGTGGGGTTGGTTGGGTTGTATTCATTAAATGGGATGAGGAGTAGTTAATGAAGGGGCAATAAGTGACAACAACAAAGTTTAAATCCAAACGGGAATCTCTTAACAAAGGTGGGGATGGAAGTGAGGAGGAGATCGATTTGAAACTTTTGAAAACATTTTTAGTTTAACAGTTACTCTTGTGAAATATCTAAATTCAAAAACCTCAAGAAAAATAGTATATATGTGTGGGAAAATAAACATATAGAACAATTTTTGTGCAATTGCATCAAATAATGGAGTTGATTTAACACCAAAATGAGAGAATCATCAAATAATGGAGTTGATTTAACACCAAAATGAGAAAATGAAACTGAATTTTGAAACAGATTTATATAGTGGTATAGCGCATTCTATTTTTTCCACCGACATAAAGTGACAAGTTGTACCCTCGATAGCGCTGTCATTTTGCCTTAGCGTAGGCACCTAGATTGGAGTTCCAAACCAGAGGTTGCCTTGTGGCAGGCGCCTATACTATAGGCGCCTACCCTTCACTATAAATATGTGAAGCCACTTCTTGAAATCTCACACACACTTTTCACATGGCTTCTGAGCTTCGATTCGCAAAAGGTAGTGCCTTCCAATCATAAATCGACTCAGGTATCACTAGCTTAGGCGATAGCTCTGCTGGGTTTCTTAGAAAGGAACCTCAGTAGTTAGAGTTGCGTGAAGCTCTGTCGGATTCCCTAGGTGGAATTTTGGGATATTTACACTACGCGGAAGCTCTGCCGGTTTTTCTCCAGGAAAGACTACCAGTGGTCATGGCTACACGGAAGCGCTGCCGAATTTTCAAGTTTGCTTTGCTCATAATAGACCCAAATACCCTAGATTCTTTGGTCATAATGGACCGTAACACCAAGGATGTCATTACTCTGTCCGGATTCCGACTCAGATACTCCAGTCCTACCGTTACTCTGTCCTAGTACAGCCGCAAATTCTCTAGTCCCGTCCTTACTCGTTACTCTGCCCGAGTACCGCCGCAGATTCTCCAGTTCTGCCCTTACTCTGTTCGAGCGCCAGGTCAAAATCAACCATTCTCTGCCGGAGGCTATAGCCGATTTTTCCGAACGATATTATTTAGCGAAAATTTAATCTGATTCTCTACTCGGGGTTTGAGCCGAGAGTCTGTAAGTAAATAAATTTCAAATACCAATAATTTTCTGCTTATTTTCAGCAAGTAGTAGCAATATCTAGAACTTTACCGGCCCGACTACTGCCCATGGGCCGGGCCCACGTCCAAATTCGGACGCCATTATACTGCATATTTATATTCAATATATATGTGTGTCAATAAAATTCATAATAAAATAAGCGTACACTGTCGCAGTGCACCGTGACAGTCTCGTTGTGTTTTGAGGCGAGGAATACCAATAGACTGACAAACACACTGTACGCGCTAAGGGGTGCGGGTACTTCAAACGGGTCTATTGCGAGGCTCTACCACTACCTCTTAGTCTTTTCGTATCTTCTGAGTTCGCTTACCTTGACTTGACTAGCCGTTCGGAGTATTTGTACAAAACCTCAAAATTAAAAGCATCAATATTAATTCAATGAATTCAAATAAATTTTCATAAGTCGGACCAAGGTCTGAACTATGGAATGACCTGATTCCCCCAAGTGTGGGATACGTAGGCAGCCCGATGAGGGTTCGGTCATAACAAAAGCAATATTTTCTCCCATCACAATAATATAATATTATCACAATGCTATTCATACGCCCCTTTCATATATGCCCAAGGGCACCCACTTATGTTGTCCGAGTACTCGTGAGAAGCCGGACAGTCTTTATATTATTTATGATAATGTCATGCATGCCAAGGAGTCGTAGAGTCTGTCGTGACTTTTGTTCCCGATCCACAATTAGCTTCTCTCCCAAATTACCAAAATACCCTTGTGCCATTCCTAGGTCAGCTCCATGTTATAATTACCAAAACACCACTATGTCATTGCCAGGGTCAGTTCAGCTTACAGATTTGATCCTGAAGTTACCCAGGGCCCGCCGACAGTTATTTGGACCCCCGAAATCAAATTTTACTAATATTTACCAAAATACCCCTCGAGCTTAAAAGACTTATTTTCAGGCTCACCAGACACCATTTTTCGAAAAACCTATTTGGACCCACCGAAGACCATTTTTTGGCTCCAGGTGGCAAAATTTAACTTTTTGCTATAAAGTCAATCGAGTCAACTGTGCAAACTTTTACCATCTAATACTGTACCGGATATATCCCGGGGACTACCGGATGCCTTTTTTAGGCTTCTGTCATCATTATTTTATTTTTTACCACAAAAACTATTATATTTTCTGTAATCATTTTTACTCTTCAAAACTGTACCGGATATGCCCCGGGGCCAGCCGGCAGCCATTTTCGGCTCTGAACGGGATTTTTACAACTTTTCATACGGACCTACGAACTGTATTTTAAACCCATTTTCGGCCATGTAGCCATTTAAATAACATTCCGGGACCCTCATTAACTATCGATAGTTCCGAACGCCAACTTTCCAATATTTGTCCCACAGAGTTGTGTAGTCTTTTTAGACCCTTCTCTAGTCTCGAAATCTTCCAGAGATGTCCTAGTGGTTCCTGTTTCACTTTTGTATTCCTAGCATTCTAACCGCTAGAGTCTAGACATTGTCCTCTACATACGGTTGAAACGCCTATATACCTCGCTGGCCCAAATTCCCCAACGATATTAAGTTCTCTAGAACTTCAGCTTTCTTTCGAACTATGAGAGACTTGATTTCTCCTAAGGCCGGAGAATACGTAGGCTGCCCAATGAGGGCTCGGTGCCGAATAAAAACATTTTTTCTTCTTGAACTACGTAGCGACAAGATTCTCCTGATGCTGGAGATACGTAGGCAGCCTAGAGGCCGGGCTCGATCCAAATCCATATTTGTACATATTTCCTCTTTATATTGTAAATGTCTCATGGAATACAATACATTTTCAGATAGAATATTAGTTTTCTTCTTCTCATTATATGTATGATTTCATTATGTCCACAAGTTTTCCATTACTCATTTCGAAAAAGTTTGTTCCGAGTGCCGAAAGGGCCGCGGAGGGTGCTCCGGTTTCCCTACACATAACGGTGAATTACCGAACATTTTCTCCTTTAAAATCGCAGACCAAACAAAAAGCCGAGTCATTTATATCAAACAAAATTAGGTCCTTCGACCTGAGGCATTTATTTACTTGTTTTCAATATATTCATTCGAACAGTGACTTGACACACTAGGAATCATCTCAAGTGGTGACTCTGAGTTATTTTCATCAAATTTATTCTGGCTAAGTCGTAGCTGTAAAACCCGTGTTTTTACAAAACCACGTCACTTAAATATCACTTGGATCGCTTGACCATAAACCATTTTCTAAGAACCCCTTGGTCAAAATCCCAAGCGTGACAGAGAGTGCGAGCGTGAAAGCGTCTTTAAAACACATCCTAAGCTACTAAATTCCGCGAGTCTGAGGATTATGCACGCCAGCGCAATGCAAGAATTGAGAGCGGAGTGCGGGAGATAGATTTTGATGGATTATGTGACCTTGTTCCCCTTAACTTTTTACATTTTTTGTTTCAAAGTTTTTAAGGACCCACACCACTTGGCCCGGTGTTCAACTTATAAAACGTTTTCGTCATCTCCTTTTGTTCTTGAGAGGGCCAACTCCATTTTTCTAAAGTGCCAGACCCACCATCAACTGAAACCACTCTCTATCAGAAATCCCAAAACATTAATGTGATTCCCCTTGAAACTCCATAAAAATGAAGAGAATTCGTGTGATTTGCAACGATCCGTATGCTACTGACTTCTCTGACGATGAGGGAATTAGTAATGAGAAGCCTTTCGGTATGAAACGTATGGTTCGAGAGATTAACATACCTTTTTGTGGTAATTTGAAACTAGAGAATTGCTAATCAATTAGAAAAAACTCTTGCAACAATGGAGAGAAAGGCCTCAAGAAGAAGAGCCATAGAGGTTTGAGTCCTAGGGTGGGCAACAGGTAATTTTGTGTCATTTTCATGTTATGTATCAAAATCTTATTTATGAATTCCAACAATATTTTTACACTCACCAAATCTTTTGTGTCATCTTCGGGCCGTGTTAGGTTCATTTTGTCATGTCATGTCATGTCAAAAAGAAGAGAACCCATAATCAAAATTCACTAGCTGGCTCAAAGTATAGGGGAGTTTAGCAACGGAGGTGGGGGAAATGGGTTGTCGAGCTAAGGGACCAGTCAAAAGGAAGAGGATCTGGTTGGGCACTTTCGATACTAGTGATGAAGCTGCTAAGGCTTATAATACTAAGAAGCTCGAATTTGAAACAATGGCTGCTGCTGCTACTGCTGTTTCGATTGTCGGTGTTTCTGAGGAACCTGCCAGCGCGTGTAATTAATCCTTGACACTAATTGAACTTAAAATTACATTATTATTTTTATGGTATCCTATTCGATGGAAAATTGTAATGCATTAATTATTACTATTGACTAGTTCTATTTTCAATCAAATCATGAGTTTTTATGCCCACTATTTCTTCATCAATGGTATATGGTTAGTGAAATTTAATGGGCTCACTCCATGCACTCAAATGCCATTAAGATGGAACATGAAATCTTTTTGGCTAAGGTGAGGATGACAAATGTGAACGGAAAATGATAGAGATATAACAAAAAGGAAACTCAATTATGGACCATTTTTCCCCTTCGGTTTGGTAACATTTTTTTCATCAAATAGACCCTCAGGCAACAAAAACGAAAAAATATTCAGGAAATTACAAATGAAATAAATTTTATCAAAAAACGTCTAATAAAATTAAACGACATTAATTTAGGTCTATAATACCATTTATTTTATGTCATGCAAGCTAATCGTTTTGTCGTTGCTAGTTTTGTTAACCTTTACATATCCTTTAATACGAAAAAGACAATTATGGTTAATAGCGCCACCATTTTCCATTAACCTTTGGTGCTATCTATGTGACTGTTAAATCAGTTCAAATGATACTTGAAGTTAGTGGTAGACTGTCTGTCAATGGGGTTTGCTGCCCAATTTGCATCAGCAAACGCAGTCATGGACAATGGACCAGAGACAAAGTGATTGCCTTGATGAAGGGTACCCTTTATGGACCTAAGAATGCGTTTAACAGCCCCAAAATGACTCATGCGTGGTTGATGCATGTACTGACAGACAACATTCACAGCAAAGGCCAACTCAGGCCGTGTAAGAGTCAGGTATTGAAGAGAACCCACCAAAGACCTGAAAAAGTGCACATGTGGATAAAGAGGATCACTAAAATCTGAGCAGACTTTGGCAGAGGTGGGACAAGCACTAGGTTTGCAGGTTTCCATACCTGCCTTAATAAGAAAATATGAAGCATATTTGGATTGTGACAAGGACAAACCAGATGCAGTAGTGGAAACTTCAATGCCCAAAAAGTAGTGCAATGGGCCATCTTTGATAACAAACTTGGTCCCAAGTGATTCAATAAGAGAAGAGATAAATGGAGTATCACTCCCAGTGATAATGATCTCATCCACATAGATTAAAACCAAAGTAATAGCTGAACTTTTATGAAGTATGAAAAGAGATGTGTCTGCAGTACTAGAGATAAACCCACGAGATTGAAGATAAGAGGAGAACATGGTATACCATGCTCTAGGGGCCTGCCTAAGACCATACAGGGCCTTGGTCAACTTGCAGGCATAAGTAGGATGTGTAGGATCCTTATATCCCAAAGGCCGATGCATATAAACCTCATCAGAATCATGAAGAAAAGCATTAATAACATCCAGTTGCTTCAATGGCCAATGGAAACGAACAGCCATGCCCAATATAATTCTCATAGTGGATTGTTTGATGACAGGGCTGAAATTCTCATGAAAATCCATCCCTTCAGCTTGTTGATTCCCCTTTGCTACTAGTCTAGCCTTATATCTAGCAATGGACCCATCTGAATGTTGTTTGAGTTTGAAAATCCATTGACAACAATAATGTTTCCATGAGAAGGAGAGGGGACAAGAGCCCAGGTTCTTTGCTTGACCAATGCAGCATATTCATCTACCGTTGCTTTTTGCCAGACTGAGTGTTTTATAGCCTCATGAAAATTTATGGGTTCTGTTGTGGGAGCAACAGAAGTGAACAAAGACAAAAGATGCTTAGGCTTGAAAATACCAGCCTTAGATCTGGTTGTCATGGGATGAGTAGAAGACACAGGTATGGAAAGAGAAGAAGAAGATATAATAGGAGCAAAAACATATGACAAAATAGGAGCAGAATTAGAGGATGGAGGAGAACTCTGTGTAGGAGATGTATGAGACACACCAGAATCAGGAAATAATGAAATAGTAGGAAGAGAAACATTAACTACAATGTTATCAAATTCAGTAAGAGGAACTCAAAACTCTGAAGAAGTAAACTCAACAGGAGAAGAAGATAAAAGAGAAGCACAAGGAAAGATGGTCTCCTCAAAATTGATATGTCTAGAGACATAGACTTTATCAGCAATATGATCATAGCATCATCCTTTTGATGCTGAACAGTACCCAAGAAACACATAAGTTGCAGATTTTGGAAGAAGCTTATGAGAATTGCAGGGCTTTAACTAAGGGAAACAAGCACACCTAAAAGGTTTGAGAGCCAAGTAATCAAGTGAAGAAATAAACAAAAGAGAATATGGAACTTGAAACTGAAGTGAACTATGTGGTAATCTATTAGCTATAAACACTGCTATAATTAAAGCTTCAAGCCAGAATTTGGTAGGCATGTTTGCATGAATTAAAAGAGTAAGAGAGGTCTCCATAAGATGCCTATGTTTCCTTTCCACTACCCCATTCTGTACAGGTGTATTAGGACAAGATGTTTGATGAATAGTGCCAGCTAGAAGATATAGTTGACACTGTTAACAAACTCACCCCCATTATCTAACCTAACAGTTTTAATAGTGGTATGAAATTGATTACTCACATATGCTTTGAACCGAGTAAAATGAGATTGCACATCAGATTTACAAAATAAAGGATAGAGCCATGAGTATCTACTGTAATCGTCAATGATTAACAAATAATATCGATAACCTTGAACAGAGGGAATTGGAGCTGGGCCCCATACATCCATATGTAAGAGATCAAAAGGCTTAGAAGACGTAGAAACAGAAACAAGAAACTACAGTTTATCACTCTTAGCTTTATTACAACTGAAACAAGACACATCATATGCTTTATGAACTGGCAATTAAAATTGCTTTATTAAAGATTGAAACAAAGGTAGACTGGGATGCCCCAATTTCTATGCCAAACAGAAGTTGAAGAAACAACAGTGCTGAGAGCAGCTGAAGAATGTGAGGAAGGAGACACATCTCTAGGGGATGTCTAAATGGGGTATAAACCCTGAAGACATGGCCCCTTGAGTAGTGTTTGATGAGTGTGATTGTCTTGGATCACATATCCATGACAATTAAAGATTAGAGAACAATTATTGTCCTTTGCAGAATGATAGACAGATAAAAGGTTATGAGTAATTGGAGTAGAATGCAAGACATGATTTAGTTTGAAGGATGCATGAGTAGGTAAGACCATTACCAAAATGAGTAACAGGGACTAATGTTCCATTGCCCACAACAACACCTTCACCAGAAGCACAAGGTTGGTGTATCTACAGAAAAGCAAAGTCATTGGTGATGTGAGTGGATGCTCCACAGTCAAAATACCAATTAGGAGAGAGAAGGAGTGTTTGCAGGTATGGAACTCTGTTGAAAACCTGGCTGATGAACCATATTAACCACTGGTAGTATAGACTGTGATGAAGAAGAACCCCCTCTATGATATGAAGAACCAAAACTCTATGAATTTGGTTGGAAAGAACCCCCTCTATGATATGAAGAACCAAAACTCTGTGAATTTGGTTGGAAACCAAGTGCTCCATAAGTCATAGCAGGGCCAGAGAACTGATACTAACCACTAGAAACACCCCCAACAAAATCCATTTTGTCCAGGAAAATTATTCTTTCCCATTAGAGGCTGAGTATTTTGTCCAGAGTAACCACCAAATCCCATCTAGTACTGTTGTGGTGCATGTCCAAACCATGGCTATGATTTCTGCCTCCTAGTATTCACAAACGGTGGTGGTTGATACTGCATATTCTGTCTTTGATAACAATAGAAAGCTGTATGGTTTGTTTTTCCACAGATTTGACACCTTGCTTTCTAATTTCCACCAAAACTCACCCCTTTTCCTTTATTATTCTATAGACACCCCAATTTGAACCTAAGAAAGTTCTCGTCATTCCCGGTGATAAAAATGGACCAACAAAACACTTTAGAGCTTGAATAAGTGCTTGAAACCTCACCAAAATCCACCAAAACCCACCCGAGGCGTCCTCAAAACAAACCCAAGCCTCCACCATCTTCTAGTACATTCAAAACCCTATTTATCGATATATAATACATCCCAATCTGTTTTAAAATGAGGGAGATGCGGACGTTTTACTAAAGTGACTCGTTTTTCCGACCTCTTGAAGGTAAAATGGTCACACGCTTGGATGTAGAAATTATTTTGCATTGAAACCACTTGGGTTAAAAAGTAGACTCAATCACCTTTCCAACGCTTCAAACCACGCCTAAAACGGAGTTCGGTAGCACCTAGGACAGCCCCACGAAGTTTGGTCAATTTTGTAGTCTCCTTCGCTCAACCCCCTCAAAACACACCTTGAGCGCTCAGGGGGTCTTGAGCGTTCAACCCCCTAACAGAGAGTTCTGCAACATCTCATTATGAGATTCTCCTGCAAGGGGAGCGTCTGTCCTCCCGTTTTGTCCCCCCCCCCCCCCCCCCCATATACGTCCAATACTCCCTATATGTGACTCCTAAACCCCTTCCCTAATCACACCTCAAGGCCAATTCAAACCAAACCAAATTTCCCTCCCATTTTGGTCCTTTCTCTCTCTATATAAGCTCACATCCACCCTTCAACCAGCAAAACCACTCTCATTCACTCTCAAAAACTCCAACAAAGCTCTACCTAGATCAATTTTCATCCATTCCCCTTTTTGCTACCAAAAAATCCATCTAATCAAACCAAAAACCCACCTTTAAACTCCAAATACCACCACCCATCCATAGTATAACCAAAATCCATCCAAATTCTTCTTAAAAACACTCAAAACCCTTCTGCCCTTAGTCCATAAATCAACCCCCAAGCATTTAGTCAATAAAAACCTCAAGTTTTAGCCTTGATCAAGTCCAAAATGTAGAAAAACAAGCAATCAACCTATCTTTTGGTCCCTCTGAGTGAGACCAATAGGTTCACTCAAGTTCCTTGTATTTGTAGTTAACCTACAAGGTCACAAAAACCAGAAAATGATCGTAAAGATTTGTGCTCTGATTACACCTTGAGCGATCAAGGCCCCATCTGACAACTTTGTTGTTTTATGTGTTGATCATTCTAAACATGGTTTTATCATTTTACAAGGTCCCCTATTGATGTTTTCTGTTATGCTAAGCTAAATATTACTCTTTGATCCTCTGAAAACAATCATCAAAGGGCTTTGTGAAATAATATCCATTCTTGAAAAGAAAGGATAAAATGATCATTTTTTAATAAAGAAAAAGGGAAAACGGGTGTTTTTCAAACAAAAGGAAATGATCAGAAGCCTAAAAGTTCGCAAGGGTGTCAAGAGCATATCAGATGGCTGTCAAGCTTCAACAGTTATGAGAAGGCTTGAGCGCTTAATACCCGCCTAAGCTTGACAATTTCTTGGTTCTTGCTTATTCTGACATTTAATCACCATCTTGAGTCATATAATGGTATGTTTGTTTGCATAAGAGTTATAACAGTCTATCTTGTCACCATCAACCATAAGAGTTCTTTATGTCCATCTTAAATTTGTGCTATGAATTTAGAGTTGTTGTTTATCAAAGTTTATCCTCAAGAAAGCATCAAAATTAGTTATTCACAAACCAAGAGAGGGGTCACAGATGTGTTTTACGCAAACTGAAATCAAAAGCAAACTGTTGAGGTTGGGAGGGGTTAAGCGCTCAAGACCCCCTTGAGCGCTGTAGCCCAATGTAGAAGATAGATTGGTTTCTGGCTTCTGTTTAGTTCATTTGGTCCCGTGAGCTTCATTACTGCTATGTTCTATTCAAGTTCATATTTGGTGAATACACAAGCACAAGAATCCACGTAGCTTTATCATGTTTTATCTTGTTTACATGCTTCCCGTTCTCATATCCCCCTTTTCATGTATAAAGTCAAATTTCAAATGTTTTCTAGACCCCACAAGTCATTGAGTAGAGACCGGTTCACGGACTGGGTGAGAGGGGTGCCTTAAAAACCTTCTCCTCTCGTAACCAAACCCCCAAACCCAAAAAATCATGGTTTTCGCTCGACCGGTAAAACCTTTTTCAAAAACATGGGCAAAAGAGTCATTTTTCAACCGGTTTCTCGGGTTCGGTCCTTAAACCCGGGTGGCGACTCCCAAAACTATTTTCAAAAGAATCAAGTGGGCATTTCCCCCGCCAGGTGTCCACATATTCCTATTGGAACTAGGATAAGTCTTAGGATAAAAACTGCCCTGACCATTCATTGGTTGAAACATCTGTGTAGAAGTGTGATAGGATTGACCAGGATTAGGATTGCTACTAACTCCAGGGTGATGTGAAACTGCAATACTACCAGATTGACTATGTTCACTAAATGTAGGAGCAGGAGTTGTAAGAAAAACTTTGGCAGAGTTAAATTCATCTTTATGGATCTGAATCTCCTCAGATTTTAGAACTGTAGCTAATTCTTCAAAAGAAACCTCACTTCCCCTAGTTCTTATAGCAGTCTTGAAATGTTTAAATTCCTCTTTTGGTAATCCATTAATAGTGTGTACATGATGTCCAACAGCCTCCATTTTTGTGCATGTTCACGAATCTCATCAATATAATTGTCCATTGCCCCAGTCTTGCGCACATTATATAGTCTTCCCTTCAAATCATGTATATGAGATCTTGACATCTTGTCAAAGAATTGAACCAAGTCTCAAGTGAATACCAGACTTGCATGTGTCACATGTACGAACCCTAGAACATGGGGTAATGTCGTGGAGGAAAGACTCGAAGTCAAACAAGAAAGCAATTGGTTATCCACAAGTGTCCATAAGGTAAATTCTGGATTTACGACAGTAGTATTTGAAGAATCAACAATTGTAGCAAAAGGACAAGGTGTAGTTCCATCGAGAAATCCAATATATCCATTCGCTCGAAAAGCATTCAAGACTTGAGTCTTCCAGATTAAGTACTTGCCTGAATCAAGCTTGATGTTGACTAATGAATGGAAATTTGAGACGAGAAATGCAAGAGCTGGTGAATTGTTGTAGACGAACTCACCACCATCGTGAATTTCTTGTATAATCAGAAAGAGCTTCGAAAAATCTTTGATCGCAAAACTGTAGATTGGAAAATGAGAAGAAATTCTTGATGAGAAACCCTAAGTATTGAATTTACAGAGGAAACCTCATGATCGAAGAGTAGAAGACTTTCGTCAATGACGCTCTGACACCATGTAAATTCTGTAGAAAGAAAGAACAAAGAAAGAAACTAGAAGAATTTCATTCTGAATCATCAAGCGTACAGAAGTGACATTCATGAGTCTTTATACTTTTCAGACTCAAACAAACACAATCAAACCCCCAAATCGTATTGGCAAGAAGCCCAATACATGGATCGATGACCTGACACTTAACCACCTTAACTGCCAACTAACACTGTGACAGAAAACCCCCCAAGCTATACACACTTCAACAGACGTCAAGTAACAGAAATGTGAAAACAGAATTTACCCCCTTGAAACTGAATTACAAAGTTAATGAGTATATCTTACACGGGTTACTTTTTCAAAGTACCTAGCATTGCTCAAACTTGATCACGGCAACCACTGTAATTAAACAAGGAAAATTGGGTAACTTACACTTAACCCCCTAAACTATCTCTGTTTTTCACTTAACCCCCTTCAACTATTAAACCCGACACTTAACCCCCTTAAACTATCTATAACTGATGATGACTCAATTTCGTTAACGACGATTGCAATTTTACTCATAGGTCCGGACCAAATCTTAACGATCCAAACCGTTAGATGTGTTTAGAACGTGTTTTTAAGGTCCACCGCGAGGATTTGTTGAAAAAAAAATACCCGAAAGGGCTTAATCGGAGCAGTTTTTGATAAAAATGCTATATATAATGTTTTTATCAAAAACTGCTCCGATCAAGCCCTTCCGGGTATTTTTTTTCGACAAATTCTCATGTTGGACCTTGAAAACATGTTCTAAAAACATCTAACGGTTCGGATCGTCGAGATTTGATCCGGAAAGTGATCATACCCGTTTAAAACACGTTATATATAGCATTTTTATCAAAAACTGCTCCGATCAAGCCCTTTCGGGTATTTTTTTTCTACAAATCCTCGCGTTGGACCTTAAAAACACGTTCTAAACACATCTAACGGATCGGATCGTTAAGATTTGGTCCGGACCTATGAGTAAAATTGCAATCGTCGTTAACGAAATTGAGTCATCATCAGTTATAGATAGTTTAAGGGGGTTAAGTGTCGGGTTTAATAGTTGAAGGGAGTTAAGTGAAAAACAGAGATAGTTTAGGGGGGTTAAGTGTAATTTAAAATTTTAACTAAACAAACAAACAAACAATAACAGAACCCATTTAGTCCCCAATCATTGGGGATATGGGCGGGGATGATTGAAGACAAACCTAACTTTTGACAATATGCACAAAGTGGCTGCTCTCAGAATACCACTGAAACAGTGCCCCCCCTAAACCTCCATAACAAGGAAAATTTTAACTAGGCTTATTATTTTTCAAAGATCACCCTACGACTTGAAGCAAGATCACGTTAACTATAAAAGAATTACATCACAAACTCGATCGAGCTCGGTTGACTTTATGAATTTCTCTATCATATAACTAAAAGAGTAGAGAATAAAAATTGATGGGATGTTAAACGGTCCATTTGGTTGCTAATCAACAGCGATAGAAAAAGAAAATCTCAAACAAGTACCGATTTAGATCTATAAAAATAACTCAAACACTTCTACTGTGCAAACTTTACGACATCTAGATGCTGATAATGAAATATCCTTCCCAAAAGGAAAAAAAGAAAAAAACATGACTACATTTAGCTAGGTTTTTTTTTTTTTTTTTTTTTTATAATAAAAAGTGTCTCGATGGATTGAATTTTTTTTTCAGTCCCTCCCACAGTCATATTTACTCGTTTATGTGAGGTGAGGTGGCCTTAAGGACGAATCGTACTAATCGAGGGGAATCGACTCTGCGACTTGGGATTGTAGACCTCTCTGAAGCAAGTCGATTAACTACTGCGATAATCCCGTTGGGATTTTATTTAGCTAGCCTTTATCAACGCAAGATAAACCCTATACGTCTATATGGACATAGATATGTTAATGGATGAAAACGTGTATTGTCTCCTTGTTGGTGGGTGAAGTCCTATAACTAGCTATCTATTACCTACCATATCCCTTGCTAATAATAGCAGGTAAGAGCATCCTCATCAGGGGAGGCAAATGCCCCTGATGGGTATTTTGTTGAGCCAAAAGGGAAAAAGGACTCCAAAATCAGTCTCAACAATTTTTTTGCAAATTGTAACTTTGCTACAGTAACCCGGTATTTGGGTAGAGTCACTGTTCACTGGTTAAAGATTATTTTAATAATTTTTTTTTCTCTCTCTCTCTCTTTAGTTAAAGTAGTGTTTTTTTTGGGGAAGTATGAGTAAAAAGAAATAATAGTTTAATATAGTGAAGTTAGAATAGAGAGTTTGATTTTTTGAGTTTTTGAAAAAGTGACTTGCTAATTTGTAAAAGGTGTTTTTGAGGTTAAATTTGGTCCAATTTTTGTTGAGGCTGATGAGGATGCTCAGTACCATCCTCATGAAGAAAGCTGAAGAAATCCACTCTCGTGTAAAACAGTCCCGGCCTTGAGTTTTTTTAGGCTCCAATTAAATCATCAATTTCCCTTCACATTTAGATGTGCTATCATTTGAAGATATATTGCCACAAAAATTGTTTTAGGACAAAGAGAGTGAGAAAGAATTAAATTTTTTCTAAACAGATTTTCAAAATCTGATTTTCTTTTCCTTTTATGGTTGAAAACATCCAAAATTGGACTTTCAAATTACAATTGTGCTCAACTTTTTAAAACATAATAGGGCCCTAAATAAATTCGGTTGTAATTTTAGGGCCCAATTAAGTGAGGTGGGTTGTTGTTTGTAGCGTTTTTTACCTTAACCTAGTAAAATAATTACTACTCCCTCTGCCCCTTTTCAGGTGTGTTGCTCTGCAAAATCAAATTATTAAAGAAACATTATTTTTACACTTTTCATATTAATTTTTTTCTCCACTTTATAGTTTTCATATCAACTTTTACCTCCACTTTTCAAAATTATTCTGCACTTTTACGCATTAACTTTTTATCCACTAACTTTTGTAAAGGGAAAAATGATAATTGTACAAATTTTATCCCTTAACTTTTTAAAACACATTTATTAAGCAACAACCAAAAATGAAATTGTCTACAGTAGAAATTAAAAGAGACGGAGGGAGTAGTAAATTTGGGCTTTTTGAAGAGGGCCCAGACAGGTGGGCCTTGCCCCAGGGCTAGTACTGGTGCAAAAACTCATAAGTGGTGGGGCCACTCATATGTATCATTAGTTAACAATAATGATACATACATACACTTTCAACCACACACAACCACACACCCTCTCACAGTGGGCCCCACCACATGTGAGAGGGTGTGTGGTTGAAAGTGTATGTATGTATCATTATTGGTTAAATTAGTTAATGGTGCTAAAGCAAAATTAAACCGAATTTTTTTTTTGGGTAAATAATTAAACCAAATTTCGTTAAGCCCATATTGCTCTTGGACCCTTTAGTTTTTGGAGCTAACCTTGCCTAAGAATAAAAATATAAAAAATGCTAGGAATACAGATGTTCAACACATGTGCATTGGATAATTCTAAATACATCTGGATCTAGATATATGTGTGCAAGCAAGTCTATGTCTATAGTATTGCTCTACAAATATTTGGGGTTTGAATTTGCGGTTTAAATGTATGAAACTCACACGTATGCACCTTTGTTCTTGTAAAAACTCGGAACCAATAATCTATGGACAACACATTAATTTCCCAATCTAGTATTCGTATTGTTCATAATGGTTTGCATTGAATCAAGGGCTGGACAAGTCTAAGAGAATTGTTCTGACAGAAGATAAGAAAAATAAGAGGTTTTTAGTGGATATGTATTGGGTCAAATCAGTAATTGTCAGGTAACTTTCCTTTTTGTTATTCTTCAATGAGATTCAGGTGGCTATTCTGCTATTCTACGAATTGCCGGAGACCCACACATTCTCAGGCTGTTCAATTATTGAGGCCAATTATACAGTTCAAAATCGATAAATCCAGGGATACTGACCCCATGTACAAATTGTGCACCGATCGGTTTCGGGGATCCACTTGTGGGTCACATGTAATCGATCCGAATCGTTCATTCAACTAAAAATTAAATTCCGAGGGGCTCCCGCTGAGATTAACGCGATTGGATGTCCCTAAGTGCTCGATCCAAAATCACCGCATTTCATTCAAAATGAAATGCAGTGATTTTGGATCGAGCACTTAGGAACGTCCGATTGAGTTGATTTTCATAAGGGTCCACTCAGAATTTGATTTTGAGATTGATGAACGGCTCGAATTGACCGTCTGAGATCCGCAAGGAGGTTCCCGGCGCCGATCAGTGCACCATCAGTGCACCCCGATCTGTACATATATATAGCACGGTTAGTTCAAAATCAATCTCCATTGCATGTGGTAAATTATTCTATGTGCTTATGCATGCAGCATACCCCCAACCACACCACTTAGCCATGCCGCACTTTGATTTAAGACTTCTTAGAGTATGAATCATGCATAAACTCATCTCAAAAAATTAAGTCGATGGAGAGAGAGTGACCTTGTTATTTATATTCTCACAACACCCGCTCATGTCTAGCCAAACTATCCGCCATAAGCGAGTGGAGCATGCAAAGAAATTTAATTAATCTAACTAAAGCACCGGTGAGGTTCTGACATAACTTATTGGCTAATCAATGTGACGCGATGGAGAAACTTTTGCATCTAAGGCGGTCAACATTTTCATGTATATTGAGTGGTCATTCATTCCATATGTACATAATACAGAGTAAACGTGGGACTGTATTCTCTAATATCTAATCAAGTGCAAGGTTTTTGGATCCCTTGCGCGTAGCTTCTTCTCGGACTATCATCTCTTTTCTTTTTTTTCACTGTGGGACTATCATCTTGCATCATATTTTACTGAGGTATGTTAACATAGGGTATTTGAATTAGTTGTATTTTAAAATATAGGTAAGTAAATATCAGCCGATTCTGATATTATATTACATCATTAACTATCAACTCATTTAAAAGCTGAAACAATTCCTATAGATAATCTTATTATTGATTTCCTAGCCAAAACTTCTCACAAAGTGCATAGAGCCTACAATAATGTAGGGTTGTGAGGAAATTGCAGTGAAATGAAGTACCGCATGATTTCTCAATTCTCCTAATTAAATGGACTACTTTTTGTTTGTCTTTTTTGAGTTTTTGTTCGAGTCGCGTTAAATTTTTTGGATTAATCATTCGTCTCGACGAGAGAAATCTAAAAAGTAAAAAATTATGATAAAAACATAAAAAAGTTCAATAAAGGCGAAAAAGACCCAAAAAAACTGGTACTTTTTTTATTTCTCTCATCGAGACGAATGATTAATCTAAAAAAATTTGAGCAAGTTAAAACAGGAATAACAGTCCAGGTAGCTACTAGCTTAGCTAGTTTAATCCAAGATTATATGATAAGGTTCAAATACGATACCATTACCCCTAACATGCATGGACCCTCCCCCTTCCATACTTCACATGCTGCCCACTAACATCTACATCTCAACCATTTAATGGGTGGGCCACCCATTTGATTGGCGACATGACCAAAATTAACAGGCAAATTAAAACCGATTTATAAAGCTTTTAAACAAACGATCAAGCTTTGTTTTAGCTGTTTCATGAGACCCACAAAACAAATTTATGGTCCAAACTGAAATGAATCGGTCATAAAATTAATCACTCTTTTATATTTAATTTGTGAAAAGCGAAAGACAGAATTATCAAAATAAAGGGTATTAATTACTAGCTATTTTTCAACATTGTTTGAAGTTACTTTTATCCCGTAAACGTAATAAAATGGCAAATGGAAAATAAAATCAAAATTACCTGACATATTTAAACAAGCACATCTAAATTCTTTCTTTCAAGATCTTTGCTTTTTTGAATATATTTGATTTGGTAAAGCTATTCACACCGCAAGTGGTGGCTAACTCATACGGTAGAGCTCTTTGATGCCCCACACAGCATCCCGGAATCGAGTCATATTTCCTCCTCCCCATGTAATAGATTAAGAATGACAAATGAAAAAAAAAAAAAAAAAAAAGCTATTCACATTGTTGACCTACCTGAAGTTTATCATATGAGAAAAGCGAAAGATTGATTTGATACATGTTTGGAATTTTCTGAGGAGTGAGATGGCAATAAGTACACATCCATGTGGACTAGAGGCTATTGGCTTGGAATTTCTGTAAGGCATGTAAATAGGACCACTAAAAGTGTATGACTCAAGTCAAAGCCACTTCATAAAACTAGAAAATCGACTAAAGATAAAGTGAAAACAAGTCTATCTCACTCACCCCAGTTTCCCATGAAAGCCACAACCCACATGATCCTGCTTGTGGATATTGAAAGATCACTCACACCCCCCCTATCTCAAAAGAAAGATCTCTCTCTCTCTCTGTGCCCCATTTCCTACTCCATGATCACCCAATACACTCCAAACTAAACCATCCCCATCTCTCTCTGTTTTTTTTTTCTTCTACAACCGGATATTCGGACCAGCTTCGCGCATTTCGACTACGACCAGGCATAATTCGTAGTGGCTCCGAGGTTTGGATTGGTTAGTCTCCGTGGAATTCAAACATGCAATCTCATAGTTATGCACTTATTACTTTCCCGTGCTTATTTCGCCAATCTCTTGTTTGGTAAAAATTAATCATTCTATATACAGTCTTGAGTATGAACACGTTGTGCTACGATTCCATTCACAACTGCACAATCACATAGCTAGGCCCATATACATACTCCATTTCAAGCCCTATAATTTGGTGGAAGTTAGTGGATCGTCTTCGTATACATGATCCCTGTGACCATAACTGACATTCTGAATGATATACCGAGCCTCCACAAATAGACCAATTACCTACCCTCTTGGGAAATTCAACGGAGCGTCGACAAGTGTCAAATTTTGAGCCTTCCCAATGGGTCCCGATTATTCCCACTTGTCAATACCTCCAATCATGAACTAACATGTGTAACCCATGAGGTACTCGCTCTCCAACCCTTTGATACCCAACCCTAAATTATTGAACTTGCACTACTACAAAAATGTATAAAGATCACGCTTCAAAAATAAGAAAGATCTCAATTTTTGTTAATACGTGATAAAAAAATAAGAGTTAGATTTTTTATCACGGTTAAATACATAAACTGAGATGACAGACAGTTTTAATCTCGGTCATCTATAAAACGTGATTGAAAATGAAAATAAAATTAAGCTTTAATCTCAGTCATTTAAAAAGTGTGATTGTAAGTAAGAGCTTTAATCTCAGTCATTTAAAAAGTGTGATTGTAAGTAAGATGAGATAATTTCATATTTATTTTTAATCACATTTTATAGATGACTGAGATTAAAACTATATTTCATCTCGGTTTATGCACTTAACCGTGATAAAAAATCTAACTCTTATTTATTTTAATCACGCTTTTACAAAAACTGAGATCTTTCTTTTTTTTTTTGTCTTGTTAAAGAAAGCTCAAAATGTGATGGATAGTGGAGAACGGTTGGGTGTAAAATTTTATGGGGAGAAAAGTTTCAATTTGATGAAAATTATTGAGTTGGAGGATCACAATTAGGCTGAGAAAGAGAAGAGGAAATTTAGATGTTTTGATGAAAGGAAATTTTGCTGAATTAGAAGATGAGATATCGCTTTTAAATAATAAAAAAATATAGTCAGAAACTCATAGGATATGTGTTTAACCAAAAAAAAATCGTTGTAATAAAAAATTAAACTTTCTCAAACAAGCTTGAAACTATAAGAGTACATAAAGCCTAAAAAATCATAGTTAATATTCAAGAAACTAATATGAGCAAATGAAAAACCTACAAAAACTAGTATATATATTAAATAGTTCAACAACTTAATGAAAAACATAATTGGTGGGGTGGATAGGTGTTAGTTGTCTTGTGCAAGAGATCAAAGGATCAAATCTAGATGGAAGCAAGGTTTGCAAGATAAGGTAATTTTTGGATGACTATATTAGTAAGAAAAAAAATTTCGTCACGGTTTTTCCCATTTCTTTAATCATGGTTTTACTAAAAACTGATATCTTTTCTCTATAAACAATCACGGTTTTTTGGTAAAACTGAGATGTTATATTGTCGAAGATCACAGTTTTTTTTTTTGTTTTAATCACAGTTTTTATGAGTTTTCATCACGGTCTAAAAACCGTGATTGAAAGATGGGGACTTTTAATCACACTAGATTAGATCACGGTTTTTTGACCGAGATTAAAAATAAAAGATCACACCAAAAAACCGTCATCTTTATACCTTTTTGTAGTAGTGTTGTGGCCCGATTCGATTGGATGTTGGATAGGATTGTGTGGATTAAATAGTAACGGAAGATAATATAGTAAAATGTATTATTTTCAGAAGTTTCACTCATATTGATGTAACATTCAGGAATGGTGAATAAATTAGTGATTTTGTAAGACAAGTGAATAAGTTTGGGTAGATGATGGACAAACCTGATAAATGACATAATTGCATTTGTGCATAACCCTATTAGATTATGCATTAAATTAACTATATAATTACAAAACTAATTTTGTAATTGTACTTTTCAACAATAAAGCTATAATAACCCAATCTAACATTGAGACAAAAATAAGATTTTTTGAAAAATATTTTAGTTTTGAAAACATTTTTCGTTTAGTTTGGAAAACATTTTTTTTTGAAAAATATTTGCTGAAAACAGTTTGTTTGAAAACAAAAACTATCTTTTTAAAATATTTTTTTAACTTTTTACAAAAACTAGCTAAACTATGGATATTGTCTTGGGTCCTGAATTAGGGCAGGGGATGAGTCATCCGTCCTTCTTATCTCCCAGCCTAACGAGCCCTTAGTCTTGAAGGGCCAAGGGAGATAGGGAAGGGAGGGGTCCCTGAATGATGGTATTCAAAAGGTAAAGTACAGAGCGAGGTGCAATTATTCATGCCATAGATTTCATCCCTAAGCAATTGAGAAAAAAAAAAATTCCCCATACTCAAAAGTAGTAAGAAAGGGAATGTCCAAAAGCTACAACTAAAAACACCTCATGTCACTAAAGTTAGCCATAAAAATCAAACATATACCCTTCAAAACGATTTGATAATGACATGGCGGAAATTATTTGCGACAATATTAGTGTTTTCAGTTTGAAATAAAATAATCGGGTGACCACTTCCTCAATATATTGTAGAAATTTACAGTGACGATATTTTTGGATACATGTACGAAATAGTAATCCGTATTATCTCCACAGAAAAATGATAAAAAAATCTCTACATGTAGTTATTTTACAACTTACAATGATATTTTAAAGCCATGTATTATATCGACAAACAGAATAATATTTTAGCCCAAAATTTTTCCCAAATATGTGTAGAATCTTTTTATCTAAGTTAAAAGATTTAAATTTTTAATTACATCGTGAGATCCCAACATTAAAATGATTACACATTTCGTACTCAATAAACGCGTGACTTATCTTATCTAATATTTTGCCTCTTGTCCAGCTAGTATTGAGGGCAGTTTCGCGTACTTTTCTTTTTCGGATATATCATCGCACATTAATCTTTTTGTTAAATTTGTAAAACGTTTATAACCTAATATAAAAGGACAACAATATGGCCCCATTATTTCATATGATAAAACCTGTGTTTGTTGGCATTAACTAAATATATTTGATGCCTCTCTCTCTCTCTCTCTCTCTCTCTCTCTCTCTAACCATCCCCCTATCTTTCTTGTATAACCCTTTTCTCTTTACTCCACTCCTTTCTCCCTTCTTCTTCTTCTTCTTCTCTTTCTCCTCTCAACATAGAGAGAGAAAGAGAAAGGAGGTACTATATCCAAATGAAGAACACCATAAGGTGCTGCATCTCATGCATTCTCCCTTGCGGAGCCCTGGACGTGATCAGGATCGTTCATTCGAATGGCCGTGTCCAGGAGATAAGTGGAACCATCAAAGCTGCTGAAATCTTGAAGGCTTATCCCAAGCACGTGCTGAGAAAGCCCTCTACTTCCTCCGGCGAGGGCTGCTGCCCAAAGTTCATGATCGTCCCTCCCGAAGCCGACCTCCAACGCGGCAAGATATACTTCCTCATGCCCGTCCCTTCCGCCCCGGCCGAGAAGTCCCGGTCCAGGCGGAAAAAGAGGTCGGAAGCACAAACTAGTGGCAACAGAAACAACAACAGCAACAACAAAGGTAATAGCAATAATAATAATGCTTCCGTGACGGATTTTTTGATATCGGATCGGTACTTGACCGAAATTCTATCAGAGAAAGTGTCGACACAAAGGGATAAGAGGCGTGGGCGCGCCGGAGTGTGGAGGCCTCATTTGGAGAGCATATGTGAGACACCAAGTGAAGTTTAACTTTCGTTAATTAAGTTAATTATGTTTTTGTGATTTTTTTTCGAAGATCATCCGTTTCGGGGTTCTAAATAGCAGTAGATACGTATTGGTGTCATCGGATTATAAGTCGATTGTGTGACAGTGTACCGATTGGTATCGATATCTGAAATCCTGTTATGTGTCGACTGATAGTCCGATACGCTACGTAGCCGCTGATATTTAGAAGGTACTAGTTCAAAGTTGTTGGGGGTACTTTGAATTTCAATTTTTCTCTTCGGTTTCTTTCCTTCTGTGTATATAGAATAGAGATAAGAGAAGAAAAAATAGCCATGTACTCAATTAAGTGGTGGTGTTGTGTTGATGATGACTCTCAACAGTCCAGCTGGTAGGGACTCTCGACAAGGGAAAAAGGACACAAGACGAGTGTCTGAAATTAAGGAAAGTTAATTGTAGTTAATTTCGCAATGTTGATGGAGAGAGAGAGAGAGAGAGAGAGAGAGAGAGAGAGAGAGAGAGAGAGAGAGAGAGAGAGAGAGAGATTAATAATATTTATTTCGTTTTGTTTTGTTTATCTGAGGGGAGAGATTAGGATAATGAGAATTAGAGCCCACCAGTACTGTTTAGTGTTTAATTATTGTAACTTTCTTTTTATTAGTTAATAAGATTGGAGGTGATGGTAGTGATGTGATCATAACACCGGCCACCTTCAAGATTCTAAAATGACCATATTGCCAAGTGTTTTTGAGTATGAAAATGGATACTTAGGTGAGTTGTTTGTAATTTCGCAAGGTGTCGGCATTGACGTTTTCCTTATGTCATACATAAAATTGGGAACTAAAAAAGAAAAAAGAAAAAAACTTTACAAAAGAAGTTCGCTTTTCATGCATATAATCATTTCCTAAGCAAAAGGTTATTCTTCAGTATTATTCTATAGTGGTATTTAGGGATTCATCCTAAAAAAAATAGTGGGTATTTGGGGACCTCGAGTGATTGGTCTAATGGTTAAGGCCTCTTAGGTGCTCGGTTATCGTACGGCGCCCAATTCATAGAGTATATTAGCTAGACTTTTAATGGGTCTTTGTACGGTGGGATTGGCCTCTCAAAATTAGTTTAGGTGTGCGTAAATTATTCTGAATACCGTGACTTATCAAAAACGATATAGGGGTATTTAGGGAGTGTTCATCCGGACAGTGCTTCACATTAAAATAAGCTTAAGAGTGTTCTTCACACTAATTTGTTTTATTTAAAATACCCCCTTTCAATTATATTTATTCCTCTATATTTTCGTAGGTGCTCAATTATCGTACGGGCAGTTCATAGACTATCTTGGCTAGACTTTTAATAGGGTCTTTGCATGGTGGAATTGGCCTCTCAGAAATTAGTTCAAGTGTGCAAAGTTCTTGTGAATACAGTCACTTTTCAAAAGCAATATAGTGGTATTTTAGGGAGTACAGTTTGAGATGACAATAGTGATAATTGTTGTTTAAAATTTTCCCCAACATATTTGAGATGACTTTCTAACTTAAAAAGGCATCTTTATTGTCATCCTAATTTCCAAACAATCAAAAGCTTAGTATATTCCAGTTAATTTAGATTATCAAATCATCTTTGAAGGTGGATGGAATAATAGTACCCACCTTGCTTCCAACCATAGAATAATGCACAACTAGCTTCGCACTAACAAAGTGGGCATGTCTTTAAGCATTTTGTTACCTTTGAGCTCATTAGAAAAGTCTAACACAACAGGTTTGCTCCTGTGAGGCCCATCTTAAGCGCATTCGTTCGATCCAGACCGCTATTCAGCTTGTTCAGTAGATGGTAGTTTTGAAAAACTACCACGGAATGGATTTCGATGTATACAACTATACATGAACAAAACACATTTTTAGGAATAAACTTTAAGATAAAAGTATTGGAATCATATGACTACCGATATCCAAAAAATGTGAGTTTTGAAAATATTAGCACTTTTATGAGTTAAATAGAATGACCAGCTTAGGGCATCCTTACCAGCCTCACAAAAAAAAACACCAAATTTAACCTCAAAAATACCTTTTATAAATTAGCAAGTCACTTTTCAAAAAATTTATAAAATCAGACTCTATATTCTAACTTCATCATATTAAACTATTATTTCTTTTTATTCCTACTCCCCAAAAGTAATAATAAAAAAGTGAACAGTGCTTGAATAGTGCATGAATACTGTGTGAATTGTGCCTTGGTGAGTGAACAGTGCCGCACCAAAAAATTGGTGCAGCACTGTAGCAAAGTTAGAGTTTTGTAAATTTGTTCATAGATTTGATGCGCCTGATTTTTGGGATTTTTTTGGACTTTGGCTTAACAAATTAGCCATCAAGGGGGTTTGATGCCTTGATGGTGATTCTCTTAGATTATTAAATTTAATACTCTCTCCGTCTCAAATTGTTAGACCACTTTCACCTTTTTATTTTTCAAACAATTGTCTATATTTCATAATCTATAGTATTTTTTATAATTTTGAAATATGAATTTAATAAAGTTAATAGAGATCTATCAAACAATATCGATATTAAATATAAGAAATATTATAAATTAAAAAATATATATAATTTTTTAAGATATCTAAAAAAAAAACAAATTCAACAAATTGGGATGAAGGAGTACACTTTGTATAGATCCAAAATGAGCCGAATGTTGTGTCCCAAGCCATAGGAGGGTCCCCGATTCCCTTTTTTATTGGCCGGACCCGAATGCCGATCCAATGCTAGATTTTTTAAATCCTAGCTTTTATGGGCCCACAGGAAAGGTAGCACAATAATCGGGATCTAATCCAATAACTACGTATATCATAGCTCATGCTCCCTCCGTTCCAAAATATTCATCTCTTTTGGACAGTCGTGTCACTCAAACAATTATCTATATTTCACAATCTATAAAGTTTAATAAGATTTTAAAAAATTTGTATAATAAAACTACGTAATTGAGATCTATCAAACAAAATCCATATTGGATATAAAAAATGTTATAAATTAGAAAATACAGACAATTTTTTAAGAGGTCCCAAATAGTGAAAATGGACTAATATTTTGGAACGGAGGGAGTATGAAAAGAAAGTAGTTTCACATACGGGTGTTCACGGATTGGATCTGGCCGGTTCGGATATGGATTTGATTTGAACCGCTCAGAGTGGATTATGGTTTGTAAGATCCGGAACCATCCGTAGGTGACATACGGATGGATCGGTTCGGAAACGGATTTGACGGATCGGTTCTGGATCGGTCGGATTTGGCAAATTAAAGAAGGATTATTGGGCGGATTGAGGGGATCAAACCCGATCCGAACCATATCCGGAACCGCTAGACAAGGAATTCTCGATCCGGAACCATCCGTTACATTCTTGGATGGGTTAACGGACGGATTGGTTTGGGCGAATTAGACGGATTAAGCGAATCGAATGATCCGCTGGACAGCCCTAGTTTCACATTATAGTGTCATACAAAACGCCAATTCCTTTTATTACTTAATTATGATTTCACTTCATATTTAAAAATCAATCAATGCCCTTTGATTCTTTTTGCCATACAAATATCTTCCATTGTTTTATAAATTAACTTTATTCTTGAAAAAATGTCTCATAACTTGTGAAATTCAGGAAGAAAAATATATATATATATAGGGCCTAGTCCAACTATATGACGACTTGTTTATTAGAGGTATATAGAAGCTGGATATATGGGTTAGCCGGATATAAAAATCCGAGAATATTATACCCGTTGTTAATTTGTTTACGTTGAGACGACCGGACAGAAGTGGCCTGAATATATATTTATCCCTTGCAAGGAGATACCAATTTGGACACACCTCCCTCCAATCCATTGTTTATCCGGCTCCTTCTTTACCAGAAACGCATTGCCCCACCACTGCCTCTGCCGCATTTAATGGAGAGAGAGAGATAGCGACGTTGGGAAAATAGAGACAGAGACAGAGACAGATGATGCGAGAGAGAGAGAGAGAGGGGGGCAATATTTGTACTTTTATGATGTGTTTAAACTTTAAAGTTGATGTTAATGTCAAAATCATTTTTAATTGTGCAAATTCTAATGCGTAAAGACTTGTACTAGTATTAGTTTAACGGCTTCGTGCGTTGCACGAGTGTGATGCCCGTGTGTATTTTGGTTTGCAAACTCTAGGGACTCAAATGCATAAGCAACAAACTCTAGGGACTTAAATTCGTAAAGCAACAAATTTCAGGGACTCAAATGCGTAATTTAGCCATACATAGCCAAAAGACCAAAGGGGCAAAGCATTATGACATAATTACAAGAAAACCAATGAGGCAATTTCCAATTGGAGGGCAAAATTGGCAACAAGTGGCAATTGACCAAACACCAAAATTGATTGGTCTCTCTTTTATAAGCCTCCGTGGATGGATATTGCATATAACTACAAATATTTTGTGCAGTGAATTTTTAACACAATCGAAAACAGTTTTGACATTATTATTTATCTTTGTTTAATTGGGACATCGTAGGAATTCCACACATTTGTACATTATCCAACTGCTTATATATCTCTTCTACAACAACAATCCAAACCAAGTAATTTTTTTATCTACCTTCCAAAATAATACCCCGCCAAACATATCCACATCTTTACTGTAGCGGCTGGCTTCACCATGATCCGTCTGGCCCCCTACCCACTGCTGGGTTCACCAGCGTCGAATACGTGATACCAAGGACTAAGCCCGAGATCGGGGCACAGTTGAGAGAGGGGTGGCATCCAGCCCGTCCTC